>OMKK01017884.1:6006-18178 GCA_900302305.1 Polymixia japonica
TTTTTTTTTTTTTTTTTTTTTATATTAGTACACCACCTCAGCATTGTGTGCTATTTTCAAATGTGGGCTGAGTTCATCCTCGTCCTTTTGTTCCCCCTGTTGGACACAACAGGCTCGTGGCCTTGGGGGATTCCAGACGCATCTGCGTTACGTGTCTCTTGTTCAAACGCACGGAGAGACACGCACAGGTGCACGGCACGCACGCACCCACGTGCAAACACGCAAGCGCACGTACAGTACGTATGCACGTTCATCCACAGAGAGACATGACAGGGTGGAATCTGCGCATCATAAACACACTAATTCCACCTCAATAAACCCAGTTAACTCAACCTTTCAACCTTTCCCCACATACACATACACTCTTCCACACACCACCATCCACTTTCCTGCCCATCTACGTCGTCCTCTGATCGTAATTCTCTCAGCCATAGTGTTGGAACCCAGAGCCCTGCCAGGCTGGTTTGTCACATTACTAGTTGGGGCTGTTGGAGATTAGCACGGCATCACAGACTGACCCAGCGAATGACAGAGGCTTTGTATAGATTTTAAGACGACCCGCACGCACGCACACGCACACACACACACACATACCACACTGTACCATTCTTCACTCGTATATACTCTGAGCTGTTATTGCTGGCTAGAGAACAAATAGCAGCACATTGACTTTATGTTATTTAACTTGGAGGGACTTTACAGGCATTTGACACCACACTGGGCTGCATACAAGTCACAGCCCCACACTCACCACATGCTGGGCTCTAATAGAGAAGTCTGCCTGAAGTGTTTTGTTCCAAAATAAGATATCCGCCATTTTGTGACACCCACTCGTTCAAAGTGATTGATGCCGTAAAACAAAAGCTGTTACTTTTTTTTTTTAAGGGCTAGTCGGTAAAACTTAGGTACCCGGTTTTACGAATTGCTGCTGTCACGTGAAAACCTTGTAACTCCAATGTTGGTGATTTTCACACTGTTACTTAAATTCTTTATGGGCTGAGCATGTTTCATAACCCACAGGATACTGAACCCTATTCAAAACCCACTGTATAATGTTGCACATGTGTCAATGTGTCAAATTAGGCTTTTTTCACATTTTGCAGTTACAAGGTTTACACGAGGCAACAGCAAAATGATTTTTGCGAACTAGTTGGCCTAGATTTTAGAGATATTGAATGTTAAACTTCAGTTAACAATTTTCAACAAAATGGCCACTCTAGAATTCCTTCTACTCCTCAAGCTACTACTCTATTGTAGATTGTGATATTTACAGAAAAATGTAAATATCCAAACTGCTACAGCGAACACACCGCTCAGGTATCCTACCTAAATATTTAACAGAAGTCTGACTTGGCTCGGACGTGCGGGTTTAACCCCGCGTGCCGTGAGGTCATTAACCTTTCGCCTTCGTCCGGACGCGTTTCAAAGCCGCTGATAGACTTGTTCTTGTGTCTTTCGCCAGGTATGGGACACTAATGCTTTGAAAGGCCGCCGTAGGCAGGGACCAAGACAATCCAAGACTATTCCTTTGACTATGTCTCATGTACCAAATAACGACACCGCACCCAAGGGGGACCCAAGACACGGAGGGACAGGAGAGACGCTGTCCAAGCACTGTACCAAAACGGCATCATATTTCTGTACGGTTGCTGAGTATAGTGCCTTTGCACATCGATTTTTGCTTTCTAAAAGAAACAAAATGCTGTGAAATTTGGACGTTTATGATTATTATAAATTTTGTTTTGTTTAATAGGATGGTTCCAGCAAAAAAAAAAAAGAAAGAAATTAAATTGAGATGTATCTGTTTTGTTCCACACCAGTCATTTTGGTGGAGGCAGAAAATAGATACGTTAAGAAGTCACCTTTCAGATGTCCATATTCCAAAGAGATTACATGACATCAGTTCTCTCCCTGTTACAGTTCATTCTCCATCTCTCTTTTTTTATTTATATTTAAAGCAAAAGCTTCACACATTGCTATTTTATTCACCAGTTCAGGATAGAAATAAAAGCACTTCTAGAATTTAGCTGATTTCACTTTTATAATGTCTTACCAATAGTGCAACAATGGTCTGAGTAATATATGTTAGCACATGTGTTGTTTTGAATATGAACTATTATCGTATGTAACATCTTTATACTCATAAAAAAAAAAGGTATTTTGCTTTTTTTGTATTCACAAATGACTATTCACCAACAGGCAGTTACAGGATTCATTTTGGCGGTGATCGGAGTATTGAATATTGAGAAGGCCATTATGACTTTCTATCCATGTCATTTTATTTATCTTTTTATGTGTTTCGTCTTTTTTTCTATTTCCTCAGCTGTTTCGTAGATTTTTGTACCTGTTGTTCCAGTCTCACGATCACTTTAAAAATCTTCATAGACATTCCTCACAAAGGTTCAAGCAGGTGTACACAACAGGGTGCCTTCTAGGATTGATCATGTAGGAACTAGACAAAGAACCATACTTTTACAGTCCTAATAAGTCCGCTATTGCCTCTGTTGCCTCTATGTTATGTAAGTAATAATCTCAGTGATGGGCCCTTTCCTGCATGGGTTTACACGCTAAGATCAGATCGACCTAGCATTTAATAAGCAAGATAATACAATGCAAGGATATGTACCACTATGTAATTCTTTCGGCCTTATGATTGCAATAAATCATGTTTATGGACCTGACATATGAGGCGCAGTACACAGTATAGGCCCTCGTATGAAATCAGTATGATATCAAGAGCTTCCGCTTTTTTTTGTTTTTACTTTTCACTGACAAACCCGCAAGTAGCGCATTCCAGTTCTTAATTTTTAGCACGGCACATGCTTTGACAAGGATATGAAAAATTCGCCGGGGCATTAAAATAAATCCATGTTCTGCTCAAAAAATCTGACAATCACATTCCATGGCTCCGAGGAAGAGCAGAGGAGCTTGACCAAAATATATTTTTAAGTGTGATTTAATGTGACATGTATGTTCTTATTTTATACTGTGGTTTCATATTGCCGTATTGTTTTGGGTTTTTTTAACAACTTTTGTCAATTTTTGTATCCTTTTATTTCCATGTTAACCAGACACCTGTCTTTTGTGTAGAGATAAGGCTATACAAAGCACACTATTTGTAGTTTATCCAAACACTTTCAATGTCATACTAGTTTCCAGCTGGATGAATGTTTTAAAACATTGTACCATTAACTCAACAACAGCAATAAAGACATTGAGATATTCCAGATTGTCAACTTTTCTTACTGACTACTGCAGCAGAGTACTCACCTTAACACAAAACATTAGTAAAGTCTTATGTTTGCTGGTACACCTAATTTCACCATTTTAAGAACTCAAATGAACTCAAACAAGAAGGTCCAGTCACTGTCATGTCTAACTTCTCGAGGTACAGAAGAGAATATCCACACACTGTTTTCCATGCTCCCACAGTGATTTAATGATACAACGTTTCGACCTAAAATGTCTTCGTCAGGTACATGACAGGATGGACCTGACGAAGACCTTTTAGCATGGAAAACAGTGTGTGGATACTCTAATATTTTAGCCTGCACCTGTTGGGATCATTTGGATGTGTGTGCATTCTCTCGTACTCCTTGTCAAGGTATGACTGGTCTTCTGTCTCTAACAATAGAGCTGACATCCCTAACCAGTCAGAGAAGAGATAGGAGGTCACATGGACAGACAGGGCTGTATTATGAGCGCTTTGGGGGTTGGGGGTGGGGGGTGATTGAACTGTTTCTGGATCATAGAGAAGAAGACCAACGCTGCTGGTAACTGCTGCTAACTTCTTCTTCGGGGACACAGGAGGTAAGGACTTAACTCTTACGGGTCGAATCCTTATTTAATTTAGGTGGTTTTAGAATCTGAACTGAATTTTTTTTCTTCCATTGTAATGCTTTCCATAATGGAATAGACCCTAAACTTGATGAATTAGATCAATTGAATTCAGTTGTATTATATAGGTCAAAGTTCTTGGCGTAATCTGACATCCTACCTGAATTACTTGATGATAGCAACTTCATCCATGCAAACTCTGTTCATACGACATTATCCACACAGCTCATTTCTATAGTATTAACACTGAATGAATTGCCTCAGACATTGCCTGAGTAAAGTATTTAGGATGTGTTTGGTTTGATGTGTTCTGATTTGATTTCCATGGTCCATGCTGTTGAAAAGGGTGCTAAGCTTGCCCCTGAGACTGGGGTGTCGGGAGCATGCTTTAGGCTTTGCCTTAATACTGGTTAATGCTGAAACCAGCACCCGCAGCATTCCAGTACCGCCAGACTGTGTTATTCCACTGTTTCAGCCAGACTGAGACTGACCACATACATTAAAGCAAATGCATGTTTAATACCGCAGTCCGACAGCCCTCGAACATCGTGAAATTCCTTCTGGATTTTCATTTAATACTTTTCTGAGATGGAGTTTTCAACCAGATGGTGCCTCTCTCTGTCTCACGCCCTCCAGAACACATCTCTGTCTGCCTGCCTCTCTCTCTCTCTCTCTTCATCTCGCTGTGGTTGTCTTCCTGTCTGTCTCTCTCACTCACTCTGTTTTACACTTGCACTCTCTCTCTCCCTCCCTATTTGCATGTGTTCTCTGTCTTGAAGTATTTGGCTGCCGATCGTGCATTTGACGTCAACTGGTCAATTTGATAATACCAGCAACTTCCGTACATAGCTTCCAACCCCCGAAACGTAGAATTAATGCATATTATATGCATGGCATGGATAAATTGAATGCGGAACTGGGAATTTTAATTTTTACTTCTAAAGACAGAATAGGACCAAAGACAGACAGACAGACAGACAGACAGACAGACGGAGGGAGGGAGGGAGAATAGAGGACATAACAAAGAGTGTTGAGAGTGAGACAGCTGGAAAGAAAGATGGGGTGATTTTTATTCATAATACCTAGGCTACTAATACCATAATACCTACTAACAAATCCTGAACTTCCTCCACGAATGAGTGGATCTCTGTTTGAACAAGTGGATCTCTGTTTGAAAGGGCGTATGTTAATTAAACATAATGATTTAATGAGAGGCATTGTTATAAGCAGATATGTAGTGATATGTAGTAGGCTAAGTAAAACGGTGGTTAAACTATGACCTCCAGTCGGCGATCAATGCATTCGACAACTAACAAATATAAGTTCTAGAAAAGTGTTAATTCTTCATTTGTTTCTTAAAAGACCCTATCCTCAAATAACTTACATCAATTTAATACTCCTAACTAAACTGGATACTATGAATTTATATCACAGAGGCAGGTAGACTCCTTTGGGCGAATAAAAGGTGGAAGGGTAATCTGAGTTTGGTTTACCCTCCACTACCTCATGGTTATATGTGGCACAACCAGCAGGTGACTAAACTGGAAGGGCAAAAATAGATTGACTGTGTGCATGACCGGGTCATGCATGATGACCCAGCATGCTCATTGATTTACTGTTAGTGGTTGAAGTGAGCCAAGTCCATTGTCTGGAGGGTAGATTCACACCTGTTCAAAACCAGGCTTTACTATTCTTAAAAATAGACCCCTGCTCTCCCCCAAAAGATCTACTGGTCTACTGACGTTTTTTTATGATCTGGTAATTTATCAGCCCACGGAAAAGAGGTGGTCCAACCGACTGGTGTACACAATCACATTCTGACATTTGGCTGATATAGATAGAACTTTATGACATCAAAAGCATCTTGAATTTGTCTCTTTAACCTTGACATTGCCCCTTAACACACAATAGCCTCGAACAACAGTTGTTTCACCCGTGGAGTTATTCATTTAAGGACTGATTAGTTTCGAGGCTGTTAAGTTTGACAATCATTTTAGACAAATGCTCCAGATAAATTGTAACAGACATTGTTATGTACCACGCAGATAGATGAATTATGGCTTCTAAATCTAAACATAACGTCGCCCTTGAAGTCTTGTTATTACATTTAGTTCAACTCGATACTTATCATTGTCAAGGCCTTTGAGCACCTGAAAAATAGTTGACGTGTGTATTAATCCAAGTCCATATTATTATGCATATCATTAGACGCACCAGTCTCTCCGTGATGAATGCGCCCATCCTTTGCGGCGGTGCAGCGCAGAGCTGATGGTTTTAATATTGTTCGGATTCCAGTCGGTTGCCTATGACTCCTGTTCAGTGCCAAGAGGAAATGGCTGAGGATAAAGCCTGAAGCTGTTTTAAATCCCTGTCCTTGGGGAAACCGTGCCTGGGGTGGAATCGCTTTAAAATGCAATAATTGTGTCAGTTTCACAATATGTAGCCAAGGTTGTTTTTTTTTATGCTTGGTTTAGTTTGTTTTGGGCGAGAAGAGATAAAATAATACAAACTGTTTGAGTGAGACAATGAAATCCCGAGGGGCTTATAAACACGTCTCACCCTAAAAAAAAAAGTTAGAGAAAGAAATATGACAAACCAAAGATGCAAATGACATCAAAAGAGTGGTAAAAAAGAAAAAGAAAAAAAAGATTCACAAATAACAAGTAAGGGAAATAAAATAATTAGAAGAACCCTTGATACTGGTGCTCATCGAATCAAAAGGAAAGTTTGTGCCTGTCGTGAGTGGGGGCGAGTGTATTGTGTACATATACCTGTGTTCAAAGGATGCACCCAGAACTGCAACAAGAGTATAACAGGATAGAAAGTGTACTAAAGTTGTAGCGGGTCTTCATCATCCACAACGGGGAAAGTCATTAAAACTTGATGCAGTGAGTGAATCTGAGTGATCTGGTGTTTATTGCGTGGGCTTTCTTCCTCTCCCACGCTCAGGTAATTGAAATCCAAGATGGCCGACGAGGAAGTTGTTGAGGAGATGCTGTAAGTATTCCAATTCAGCACACATAACGTTTGGTTAAATTGCTACTTTGGAGTGAATGATACCAAAGCTCATATTTTCCTCTCTTTTTTTTTTCTTTTCTTTTCAGGGAGGAAGGTAGAGTAAGAGAGCGTACCACTCGTTCATTGTTTTTGGCACAGAAAGTATGTCACTTTGGAGCTTCACTTGCAAGTCTTAGCTGACCTGATTATGTCTACTCAGAGGTAGAAACCCAGGCAGAGGAAGGTAAAAGGCTCCTGCATGGCTTCATACTGTATGTGTCTTGTCTACTTCCCTGAGTGCCAAGTACTATTAAAATCACACATCTGTGATAAAAACAGTAGGTGTACTTTAGCTAACTCATAATTTCTCACCACTGATCTTTCATTTCATGTACAGCTGTATCACGTCCTGTGAGGAAAGTGTGGTTTATGGATGTTTTATTTTATATCTTTGTTGTCATGACAAAACACTTTACTTTATCTTAATTGGGCTGAAAGTTTGTACGGTTATTCGTGTCATGGGTTATATTTTCATGGCCCTTTCCAACAAATTCTGTCCGACAACAACAATATAGTCATTGCCATTAGTATTGCATGTTCCACTTTCATGTGTGTGATTCTGTATGTATTCATCTAGTCATTACGTTCATCATTACCACAGCCCAGTATTGCATCATCTCACCTTCCTCCTATTTGTTAATCTGAATATTAGTTTCATACATTCCTTACATTTCAATGTTCTGACAAGGGTTGCACAGAAGATTGCATGAAATGGCTGTGATGTATGAACTGAAGTCTTGATTTGATTCATTCTGATCAAATGTGATTTGAATTAATCCACGTTCGTGAACATATTCTGTGTTGCATTTCTTTTCTTAAAATGTGTACGAATGAAGTTTTCATGCACAGTTCAGTTTTTATCACTATAATTTGGTCAAACGAACATTATGATACTAGCAACAACTCTAAAGTACCTCCTATTGGTTGTTGGGCAAAACTGGTTGAGATAAAACTTTTTCACCCTTCTATGAAACAGTAGCATCATTTTGCTTTGATACCGGACAATAAATGTTGTTGACAGTATTGGATGTTGGTATTGCCTGGTATGTACTGCCAGTATATCAGATACCAGTATCAGTGTCAGCGCCTCCCTAGTGACAGTATCACAGTGTTCTTGCTTGACCGAGTACCAGCTTCAAGATATTTGCCTGGGGGGCATCATTGACCCACTAATCCATCTCTTGTTCACTCAGTCGAGGAGATGCTGGAGGAAGAAGGTATGTTTGTATGACTTCCTTTTTTTTTTTCTTCCTTTTGATATAGTGTGGTGAAATTAATGATCATGTGTTCATAGATGATGTTTGTATAATTGCTATTGGTTCTTGCAGCATATCTGGCTTTTGTTGTGTTTTGCCAATAAATAACAGGATTTCGCTTCATTAATCCTTCTCATGTTCTTGCCACACAGAGGAAACAACACCTGAAGGAGAAGGTAACGCTTCTATTGTTTAGTTTGATTTAATTTGAACTGGGTTAGTAAGTAATGTAGTCAAGCTTAATATTTGTATATAATAGATTGTTATTGCTAATGCAAGCAATATCACCATCAACATGATATTATAAGATATAATATGATGTTTATTTTATTATGAGAACTATTGTATGGTACTACTGACAGTATTACTTATATTATTATAACAATTAGTTAAATAGCTTTAGATAGCCTATTTTATATCTATGACTCACTAAAGAATCCCATACTTTTGTAACAGAGCCTCCACCTGCTGTTGAAGGTAAATGTTTTATTGGCTTTCATCTTCCTCCATTTACTTTACCATTATACATTTACCTCCATCAATATTAGTTTTATGCATTTTCAGTATTCACTAACCGCTGCTGTGTTTGGCTTTGGTGCAGAGCAGCCTGCTGCAGCTTGAGTTAATATTTGAGGAATTTCATTCCACGGTGATCTCATTGTGATTCACCATCTGATTTGAAAACTGTGACTTATTCAGGCAAAATTAATGAAAT
Source organism: Polymixia japonica (assembly GCA_900302305.1). Classification (NCBI taxonomy): domain Eukaryota; kingdom Metazoa; phylum Chordata; class Actinopteri; order Polymixiiformes; family Polymixiidae; genus Polymixia; species Polymixia japonica. The sequence continues at coordinate 14,872 of OMKK01017884.1, forward strand.
TAAAGTAAAGCTCACTATTAAAGGTGCTACCTGTAATATGTTAAAATCAAATAAAAAGTTGAATTACCACATAGTATAATGATGATAGAGTTATGATCTTACAGATAGCACCTTTAAATATCATTGAGGTTACTAACTAGTAGTAGTAGTAGTTTTCTATCTTATTTGCTTACACAACAGTGACAATATATAGGGTTGTGAACGTTTGTGTTTATCTAAATATTAAGCAAAAAAACTCATTGTATTTCTCAAAATGAATACATTGCATCTTTATAGATAAACCTTTACTCATTAACCAGTGACATAGTTAAAATTCTAACTAGTTAATGTTTTCTTTTTACCTCACCATGCATACACAGTTTCCTTGTGTCCAAGAGGTTGACCTTATGAGGTTGCAGTGTATGATCTAATTTGGTTATAATACACTCAACACTTGCTGTTTTCCTTATTTTATGTTCACATTAAATGTAATATGCCAGTTGTAAACCCTTGCCAATTGTAAAGATATTCTTTCTTCACATTTTTGATGACAACATGACAGTAGAATATCACAACTGATAACATTTTCATCGTTTTACAATCCCTTAGAACCCCTTCCTGCAGTAGAAGGTAATTCCATTTTTCTACTGTAAAATATAATAATACCCTTCCTCCTATGTCTTAAATATTAAATCAATTATTTGTAGTAGTAGTAAATAGTATGTAGCTTCTCTTTTACACTCTCTTTTATCTAAAGTATAAAGCTTAAATGTCATTCAGATAGTAATTAATAGTAATTGTTAATGTAAAAAAGCATAATTTTGCTTTGATATCAAACATGTTTTCATTAGATTTAATTTTCTTGATTTGCAATTTGCTCTTTGAGGGTAAAGTTCAAGTGATATTAACGTTCTGTAACTAACGAGTCCCATGAGCAGCATTTACTCATAAGATATTGTAAATCCATCCCCTCCCTGCATTGATCATGATCAATGTTATTGATCAACTGCCTGCTCACAATGCCCTCACAAAAGAGCCTACAGAAGAAGGTAATGTAAGATCTTTCTGTTTAAAAATGTTATTCCTTTTCCTTATGTGATGCATGATGAATGTAAATAATATATCCTTCTGGGTTATGTGTCCCGAAACTTTGTTCAAGTAAGATGATCTTAGTGCTAAGATGTTTTTGGGAAACCACATTTCAATCATATCTTCGTCTTCACAACAGAACTAATCCATTAACAAATCCATGTGTGGGGGTGACGTTTCATTGTTTCCCTGTTTTAATGTTTGCTTCACGCTTTAAGTCTTTGTTAATCTCTATTACGGTTTCATAGCACTCGCAGAACTTTCTGTTGCTTTGAGAACATCAGTTATGCTGTAACAAAATCATGCATGGATATAGAAATTATGCAGGCTTGTTTTTTAGTTTAGACTTTCTACGTTTGTGCTTCTGATATATGGACTCTTCAACTATTTCCTGAAGTACATACAAACTTAGCATTTGTTTTAACTTGCTTGGAGTACATGAGGGTTAACCACATAGGATGCTAGCGTGCAGTAACGTGTAAAGTCAGCTGTTGTGTTCATTGCCACGATTCTGACTTGTTGAATCCACTAACATTTCTTATGTCCTTTGCAATAGAGTCTCCCCACACAGATGAAGGTAATGAATTAAGTGATTAATTGGAATAGTCAATACTTCTGCTGACCACGACTTACTATTGACTTTTGTGAAATTTACATCAGTGTAACACGAATGCATGGGCTCTTCCGCCGTCCATTTCAGCACTACCCTTAGCGACTCCCCTTACCACTTAAAATATACGTAGCCTATTATCTAGTACATCCGACTAGATAAAATGGAGACTTGTACAATCAGTCAGGTAAGGTGCATGAAGATGGACACCCTGACTGCCAAAACAAAGTATATGTGGTACCGCATAGCTGCTTCTCAAATAACCTCACTAATAGTCAGGACACAATAAATGAATTCATGTCATCCTTTTACAAGAAACCAAAATGAAAAGTTTCTGAAGCCTTTTCAACCTGCGAATATATTGTAAGTTACACTGGCATGCGGTTATACGTCCCCTTTTATAAAATTTGTGTTGCACGTCATGCATACCGTCTAATGCCTGAAGGCAATGTGTGATAGTCCCTGTTAACTGTTGTCTTTCGTAACCTAATTCTGTCATGAGTTGACGGGTTTCAATCTGACAGGTTTTGTTTTTTTGTTTCAGAATTTCCCTAAGTATGTCAGAACATTGAACAAATACATTTGATATATTTGCATTTACATGCGTAGGCATTTAGCTGACAGTCTTATCCAGGGTGGCTTAGATTGAGTCACCTGGTGTGAGTTACACACAGCTAATGATGAACGCATTGACTATCACAGGGAGTGAATGCAAATTCACTTTCTTTTAGGCCACAGTGTCGGTATATCATACAGGACACAACATTACTTTGCTATATAAATGATTTGCGGTCTTTGCAATAATTCTACACTTATATATATGTACATTTGTCAGTGAGTGCATGTGTGTCTGTGTGTTTTAAATCATTCAACTAATGACTATTGGTAGTTTCTAAACTTTCTTCTCTGATGTTTTTGTCCTACAGGAGAGGCCCAAGGTGAGCCAGCACTATAATTCCATTTTGTCCTGAAGAAGGAATTGTTGAGATTTGATTTATTAGTCATAAGATTTATATTACAGATAATATAATACTAGAGATGGATCTAAATTGGATATATTTCATGTTTGTGAAAAAATCTTAAATTTAAAGGGTTTCATTCTGAAATGCAGTGTATTCATTTTGCTATCCAATATTTTTGAAATACAGATTACATCCTCAAAAATGATGTTCTGTTTTCAAAGCAAAGTCTTAAGATATAACGCCAGTACACCATAATTGGCTTTCCTCTCATAGCAGCAATTACTTTGTGCAAAAGCAAGTGCCAAGTTTTAAAATCATGGATATCTCATTTTGGAGTGAAATCCGTTTATTGTCTTTGTACTTTGTTTTGAACCCATCAGTGGTAACAAAAGATATTTGTCTTGAAGGTTTTTAGATTTTTTTAAAAACATTAGCTGTATTTTCAGATAATAATAATAATAATAATAGATTTTATTTGTATAGCGCTTTTCAATGACCCAAAGTCGCTAACAGTACAAAAAACAACAACAACTAAAACTAAAACTAACAAGAACTAACAAGAACTAGCAACAGACAATATACAGGCAACAGATAGGGGATACAGATAAAAACAGGCAATAGAAAACAAATACAACAGATACAGTAACAATGACATGAGGGGGGGAAC
>OMKK01017938.1:5186-18479 GCA_900302305.1 Polymixia japonica
GCTTGGTTGGCAAAAGAAACATTGATGCATGTTGAAGTTTAGGTAACCAAGCTTGGACATCTTGTACTACAAGCTTCATTGTTTAAAAAAAAAAAAAAAAAAAAAGGAAAAAAAAAAAAAAAAAAAAAAAAAAGAAGTTGTTAAAAAAAGCCATACATTAATTGACTTTTATATTATTTTTAACAGTTGGCCTACACTGATACAGCATTAAACAAGACAACTGCTCCTCAGTAGATTATTATCACAGCAGCTGTCTCTGTAATTCCTGTGTCAAAAGCTTTGGAATTGTATGCCATTAAGTAATTACGAAAATTGCCATCCATATGATCTATATAAGTCAGCTGGTGGACATTATTATTAAGAGCACAGTGCGCTGAGTTTATTTATTTGTTTATTTTTCAGAACTGCTCAAATAAAATATGTGGTTACCCCGAACCCTGGTTAGTATATTCTGTCCATGGAGCGATACGGGGCCATCCTGAGCACGTTTTAATAATTGGAATACTCGTGAAAACTGGAACAATCATGAGAAAACATTAATATTTACCGCAACAATAAGTATCTGCATGATGATGCCTAATTCCCAGATTCAAACCAGCGTGTTGAATTCCCCCAGCTGAGGGCAGTGAATTTATCCCTCGACGGATCAACAGAGAGTATCACGACATAATAACTAAACGCTGCAGTCTACGGTCAAAATATTTTGTGTTTTTAAACCAATTTGTCACCCGTTTGCGGCACCGTTGTAAATCCGTGGACTTTAACCAAGATCCTGTATGAATCCCACTTTGTGTTTTCAGCAGCTGATTGTTCAACAGTGCTTAGCCTAGATGACAGCTCATGTCTAATACACTGATGAAGAGCACACAATGTCCTCAAATAGTGGCATCGATTGACAGCAGAGTACGCTATTACACGTCTATTTATCACGGATCTGTAGAGTGAAAGCGGCTTTTGATGAGTAGCCTTGGCTTTGAATAGTCGCAAAACTTCAAACTTGTGAACTTCAAGCATAAAGAAAACAAAAGGATGTATAAAGTACTGCTGTGGAACAGAGTTGGTTAGGTGTAAAAGATGAATGATCACTGCGTCAGTCATTGTGATTATAACACACCCCTCACAGTCGATGGACTGGACCTCTTATATAACCAGCCAAGTTGACCATTTTCCATTTTCATTTACAAGACACTGAAACTCTCACTTGTGGCAATTGCCTACTATAAGCAGTTCTCCTTAATCCCTGCACCCAGCTTTTTTCCTAACTGGTCAGTGGATTCGAACTGGCAACCTACCGGGCACAAACTCACTCCTCTAACCTTCGGACTATAGCAGGCCGTGATTGAGGCTGTTTTGGAAAGTGGGAAGCGTTTTTAGAAAACAGTTGGTTCTAGTTTCAGTGCCAAACTAAGGTTCAAAGTCTATTTTCCATCAAGACCTTTTGAACTTATTTTTCATTAATAATAACAAATCATCCATCAATTATCCTGTCTAGAGCTATGAGCTATGAAAGTCTTATTCATTGATCTGTTATTTATTTTCCGAATGTTTTTGTTTTTTTCAGTTAAAGGATGGAATGGACGCATGGTGTGTATGATTTTCCATTATTTCCTAAAGACAAGAGGTTGCGTTTGAGGGAAGGAAAAGGGGCTGTCTGTCAATTAGAGCTACCTACTGAGCTGAGCAGGGCTAATGGACACAGCTGCTGGTGGGGTCATGCTGTTATATAGTAAACTACTTAACACATATCTTCTACAACGTTAAAATGAGCAGGGTCTGGATCCATGATTCTGATTGGCTAGTAAGCGTCATGTGACCTCCATTTTGCGGGGTAAATCACACAATCTATCCCGCTTGGGACCGCATTTTTCTGTATCAATGCGCCTTCCTGTGAATCCTCCGAATATGGGCTACACAGAACTATATTCTGTCGCGGATGAATATTCTACAATTTGCATTTCACAACTATGTGTCTTTTTTAATAATATCTAGTAGTCTAACTGTTGTAGAAAAGCAATTAACCCCTCGAGGAAGGGGTAAATGGGTGGATTTACGCCCGCTTGTAAGTCTAAATCCGACTATACAAGCAGGCGTAAATCCACCCATTTGCCCCTTCCTCTTGGGGTTAATTGCTTTAGTCTTTCCCTATTCAAGGGTATTTCATCTCCCCTGCCTCCGGCTGTACATCACTGCTGGACCACTCCTGACCTCAACACTGATGCAGTCCAGACCTGCTAAAAGACCTCATCTTCACCTTGAAGAGGAAGAGGACTAGTGTTTTCATGAAAGTCAGGGAACTTGTGCCGTGTGTGCAAAACAACACAGGCCGGAATCACAACTGTCCTGCCTAGAAAGCCACGGTCAGCTCCATCTTACAAGGCCTCTGGAAACAACACACTGTCACCATGGAGATAAGAGCATGCATGTGATCTGAGGATACAGGTGTACTGTCCTGCACACATAATACTGGGTCAAATGGGATGTATTTATTAGTAAACAATAATTTAGAAATACACCACTGCAATGTAGAATATAGGAATAGAGGCAGTTGGAAAATAGCTATTAAGCCAGAATCATGTATTAATTGTAGCATTGTAGCACTTTGAGGTCTGCTGACATAAAGTGCAATATAAATTACATTTATTATTATTATTATTATTATTATTATTATTATTATTATATTTGCAAAAGTTGGGGAAACATGCAGGGATGAAAATAAAATGAGATGAATGCTATAAATGCTTGTGTTTTTTGACTGTTTATTTTCTGTAAATCTGCTCCCATCCAGCTGCTCAGGTTCAGGAACATGTCAACATGTCAAACAGGAGTGATATTTTAAAGTGATATTTTATGGATATGAAACTTTACATACAGTGCCTTTACAATTTATTGAAAACACGAGGTCATTATCTGATACTTGATAATATGAGTACTACTGTCTGACAAGGATCAATGCAATTATTTCATTTAAACATCTTTAATACGCATAAACATATTTAGGCTGAATCATTTATAATGATTGGAGAATGTCTTCATTCACAATTTAATTCATAATTTATTGTTGTATTAATAATTTGCCCAGGGTTAGTCTGGTAGATGTTCAATGTGTGGCATAAATATTAAACCCCATTAAACCCTCCAGACCAGGGTCATGCAGGTGGGAGCATCTTGGATACGATTAATTATTATTGTGACCTGTGCGATAATCAATGAACTGGAACTAGTCAAACCCCACTAGAAAAACATTACAAGGATGCCAGTGTTTTACACACACACGCACACACACACACAGATATAGACTAATCTCTGGACTGTGTCTTCATCTTGGTCAGACTCAATACGATAATACCCTGATGTCTACGGACAACTTATGAATATCTGTAATCTCTACAGTGCAATAGAACTGTAGCAGTATTATACAGCAGCTTATTGAAGTGCTTGCTGACTAGATCCACTCCATTTTGCAGTGCTGTCTGCGGTTACTGTCGATCACGCCTCAACACAAAGTAAGAACGACGAACAAACAAAACTTTATCGTGCCTCCAAAACCTCCAACGTTCTGTTCTTGGATTAGGGTCATTTTCATTTTTTTTCCCCCCTGGCTTCACAATCTGAATCCAGCTCGAACACATAAGGTCTGAGTGATAGCACGGCTGTCACTGATGGAAGCCATTTTAGTTGACTAACTTCCAACTGCTGGTAAAGGGGGGGAGGGGGGTTGACCCGCCCCCTACCGTCAAGTGGCCAATCAGGACTGTGCCTGTTTTGAATGAGTGAACCTCTCAGCCTCTCCTTGCAAGACACACAGATTTACACAGTTACAATACACAGGATCAACAGTGATTTAGTTTTTTTGATTAAAATCCTAAAATGTTTTGATCATTAACTTCAGAAAGAAGAGACATGAGCACGAGGACTTGACAAAACATACAATATGTCGCCCTTTAATTTAAAATTGTCCTACTATTTCCCACTTTTTTTTTTCTTCTGTTATTCAAATTAAATTCACAAGACTTCACACAACGAGCCAATACTATTTGTTACCAGCACAGCTGCAGTCCATTGCTGGGATCGTTTAGCTTTGGCCAGTCGACGGGCAAAATAAGAAATGTATCGCTTTGTCCTTAGTCACTGAAATGGGTCATTTTGTGATGCGGATAGTATCCAAATGCAGGCATTTGATTTGACGCCTTTAATTTACAACACTGTTCTACCGCTTTGAAAACACTGTTTATATCCCGCTAGTGTTCTGACACCAATATGGTGAAAGGTATCGATCTATAACAGCTATGGTACATCTACTATTAAAGCTAACATGTCCTAGAGCTCCTTGCGGAGCTCCGGCGGTCAGACCCATCGGTTACAGCACCGGCAGAGAAAGGGGTCACGCGCTGAAACAGTTCCTAGTCCCATTCCCTCGGATACGCCGGTATCGATTTCGTCTCTCGGTTAGTGGTCATCGTGACAACTGATTCATCACCCGTAATGCAAAGAGTCTGCTACATTGACTCTCCTAACTCATCTGTGGCACGGAGTCATTAAATCAGCGGGGCTCTCTGCAGTCCAGGGATGTATGAAAACGTAGCGCGCGTTGAGAGGAATTCGTGTATTGACGGGCCACTCTACTGCGGGGTGCCAGCCACAGATAACTCTGCTTATTGACTGCCATAATAGGCTTCTGACTCGCAGGAGTAGCGATAACTCCGGGCCATTTTCCGGCTGTCCGCGGGATAATGATCATTAAGAATACGTCCCTGTCTCAGTCCTTGTCTGCACATTGTTGTCAGTTAGGAGTTCCACAAATCTGCTCCATAATCCAGGATAAAGCTTCAGTAATCCCCCGTATAAAACCGCTCCCCAAGTGAACAGTCCCCAAATCCACCAACATTTCATCTGATTGGAAAAAAAAGATTTGGGTTGTTGTTTAGTTTGCGGTTGTCAAAGGCATGATTGTTATGATAAAAAAAAAAAAAACAATCCAGACTAGCAGTTTCAAACCAATATGCCACAATACAGCGGTGTGCTGGGAGTCAGTCCCTGTGTACAGGAAGACTTTCCTCATATGTATGTGTAAAGATATCATACTTTTCAGTTTTTACAAATTGTGACTTGGCTTTTATTTTCCAGCTCCTCCTAAATGATCACACCCTGCTTTGTGTGACATTTGCAAGCAAGCAGTAATTAGAAGTCCCTTTGAATTTTGTGTCTCATGGCATTTAAAAAAAAAAGTCTCAAAAAGGTTGAGAATCACAGCTCTGGGCTCGACTATAAACTGATCCTTCCAGATTAAACGGAAGGCTGGCTCGTGGAGCCACGTCTCCATTTCACACCGTTCTACGTTATACAGTGGTCAGCGGAGTTTCGGGACCTCTGATCTCCCGTTTCTAACGCGTAAAGTGAAAATACGAATGCAGCCGCATGAAGTGCGAAACACCGAGTTAGATTGTGTTTTCCGTGTTTTCAGACTGATTAGACGAGATGTTTCTTGAGTTGTCAGGGTGTTACCCAGCACCATGTGAATTTACATTTCTGTAACTATGTAGACAGTGTCTCACGGTCTCAGACAAGGTCTCATAGTCTCAGACACTTGTTACATCTTTCATACAGTAGCTCTCAGTTGTGGACTCTAAATCTCTCAAACTCAAGGCTTGCACTCATACCAAAACATTGCAGCGGCTATTATACGATTGGAATACAATAGCTACTTTTGTTCTGGCTCGACGGGGCCTTGCTAGGCTTTAAGGGGCAGTGGTAGCCTAAAGGTTTGACAAGCGGTCTTGTGACTGCAGGATTTCTGGTTTTCAAACCGCAGCAGCTGGAAAACAATCAGTTTTCCCTCAAGGTGCCCCTGAGCAAGGCACTGAATCCAGTCACTCCGGTGAAGCTGTTCAGTGGCCAACAGTAGCATATGTTATGCTAGGCTTGTAGCAGTGTTTTGTGTTAACAGTGGCCTAAGGTCCTAGGGTTACTCCACAGGTCATTACCATTATTTTGTAATTAAAAATAATAATAACAATAGTAGCAAGTTTAAATTCAGAGCTTGAATGCTTATGTTATTAAATATAATAACATCTAATTGCATCATGTACAACGTGTTGATCAATGACAGTGTAATATGTGGGATCGGGATACTTTATCGATTCGTCAGAATATGCGCTTAGCTCACTGTAAGTAAAAGCATGGGAAAAATAACTAGCATTTGATACACACTGAATAATGAAACACTTCAATTCCCCACGGAGTGAGAAGCAGAGATTGCAAATCACAATTTACAGTGATAGTGAAGAGTCTGCATGCATAAAGGAGAGTCAATTTTGAGCAGGGAGTGAAAAAAATATTTTTTACTCTGCTTCACCTGCCGTCTCTCTCCAGCAGTGCAGTGAGTGTACTGAACGCTGATTACATCATGGGAGAGGAGTGTTCTGGATCCAGTGCGACTGTGACTGTGAAATAACTGAGTTATTTATGCCAGTACGTCACTGCGCTCAAGTCACGGGAATTTTAAATTATGGTTCAATGTTCAACTTGACGGCTGTTTTTATACTGTGGCGATTCGCCAATTTGTTACTGGGAAACTCTGTGGTAATTAGAGATGATATGCAATTCATAAGGAAACCAGCGAGTCCCTCTAGTGGAGAACGTTGGTAATACTGGTGTAGACGGTGTAGAGGAGGGAAGCAACACTGGTTTAAAGCCTAGTAGATGTGTGGTTATACAAGGCCAGTCCATGTGTGCACCTTTACCTTAACGTGTAGCAGGGCTTTGCTACGTGACTGGATGGAAAAGAAAATGACAGAAATGTTGGGTAAATCTGAGCACCGTGAATAATCTCAACTCAAAAGGCGAAGACACTCTAATAAAATCCTAAAACAACATGCTCCATAACTTTACGTGATATACTGTGTACATAGCAGGAAAGGGCATGTTCTGACTAAGAATGATGAAACGCCCACAACATAATGATTATCCACTGGTGGTAACAAAAAGTGTTTTTGAAAGCAAAATAATCACCATTTATCTTACGCTTTTTATTAGGGAAGTGGACAGTAAGTGAAAGTGCTGCGCACCCTGCTGTAGAAGAAGCTGGCAGGACTAAGCATAGTCTGTAAAACCCTGTGAACTCCCATGCCTTTTAATCCTGTTTCCTAATGGAGATAAATTCCTGCGGTGCTTTTGGGGCTTAAGGCGCTGTGCCATTGCCAAACAGCAACAAATCCCTGCGAGAGACTTGGATAAACTATGGACTCGAATAGGGCAGATTGGTGCACGACAGAAACTGAGGACTTACACAGCGAGCTCACGCTTTCATGTCCTGAGAAAAATTATTAGTCACTTTTCAAAGGGTTCTAATCAGGAAGCGCAGAAGATTGTTTACGAATTTAGTGGATATATTTAAAATACAGTGCCTTGCAAAAGTATCTAGACCCCTTGAAAGTTATTTTATGAATTACAAATGATACGCATATTTTTCCAATCAGCATGTTCATTGCAAATTCACACGCTTTTAACAGTACGTTTTCAAAGCCAAAATTCTTAATTCTATCTTCTCAAGAATTCTCAAAATTATTTTATTTGTCAGTTGGTATTTAAATAACAATGAAAAACTCAAATACGCTGCTTGCGTAAGTATTCAGACCCCAGACGCCTGTTGCGTCTAGGTCTGTCGGGGTAAGTATCAACCAGCTTTTCGCGCGGTTCGAGAGTGATTTCTGCCCATTCTTCTTGACAGCTTTGCTCCAGGCTGTTCAAATACCGTTGTCCTTCAGAAAGATGAACCCTCTCCTAAAGCTTCAGTTTTTTAGTGGAGAGAAGCAGGTTCTCTTCCGGTATTTGCCTATTTTGCTCCATCCGGTCTTCCTTCAACTTCAGAAGTCCGGTCCCTGCCGGTGAAAAGCAAACCTCCAGCATGACGCTGCCTCCACATCACTGTAGAGATGCTGCTTCTGGAGGTATGGGCAGGGTTAGCTTTATGCCACGCATAATGCTTTAAACATTTGCCGAAATGCTCCATCTTGGACTCACAAAACCTTTTCCCGCCTCTTAGCTGGGCCGCTCTCGTGCTTGCTGGCAGACTCCAGACCTGCTTTGAGACGGTTCTTTTTAAGTAATGGCTTCTTTCTTGCCACCCATCCACACAGGCCAGGTTTATTCAGAGCTCTGGTGCTGAACGCTGGAGCGCCTTCAGAGGGCTTGTTGTCCTGTCTGTGGTCTCCTTGTTGCTTGGACGCTGAGGTTTGAGGGAGCTCCCACTTCCTCACTACTGATCCAACAACGTTCACTGGGATATCCAAACACTTGGATATGATCATTTATGCATTTATGTTACTTCATTTATAACGTCTGTAGAACAGAGTTGGTTTTCTTTTATATCTCTGTAAAGCATCCAGAGCACAGGGGTTGAATACTATTTTTCATGAACATATTTTACATAAAAATCACCTTAGTATAATTAAATTTGAGTTTATTTTATTATTTTAAATGAAATACACAATGCATTTGATACAGAATTCAATTAAACGTATCATTTGTAATTCAGTAAAATGTGAGGATGTGTCGCGGGTCTACATACGTTTGCAAGGCAACGGGAAATACCGCTGAACGCATGCCATTCATACCACAACGTTTCGACTGATCAGAGACTGATCAGTCAACTCATATTAAGTTTGTCAGAACTTTTACAGCCAGATAAGCTTTTATTTTTTTTATTTTTATTTTTTATTTTTTTAAATCGTAGCCTGGGTGCTGTCAGAGTCCGTCAGAGTCACTTTTTTCCAATATTTCCAATTTGTTCCATACAGTTGTACATCAGCGAGCCATCAGAGTAGGAGAAGGCTCAAACTCTTCTCTCCCCTGTCAGACTATGGTGGATACTAGTTTTTGTTCACTAATATACACACGGTTCCTCTTGGTCATGGGAAAGAAAATATCCCGGAGCTGATATGTGTTGATATTCCCTTTTCAAGTTCATTCATACAGTGTTTTGCATTCAAAACACAGGTCGTCATAATACGTTGTGGTTATGTGCCAAGCATCAAAATAAACCACAACACAGAGTAGAGTTTTCTCCTCAATATGTACTGTCTTGTATCACCCTTGCAGTGATTTTAAAACTAACACTGGGTTGTCATGTCTCCTGGCCATGTATGAATAGTGTAACAAGGTCATATCACTAGTTTCAGGGACCTCTGCAGTGTAACAGTGCATCATTAAAAACTCTATCTGTGAAAACTACACTCGTATTGTCGCTCTTTGTGATTGACTGCTGATGTTGTGGGTTTCATTTCTGATGAAAAAATAATGTGCCTCAGATTTTAAAATTAAGGAATTTGGCTCTGCAAAGCGGAGACCCTCAATCACAATCAAAACCCCAACTCAACAGTTTGAAATGGGATTCGTTATGTCTCTCCTGGAGTTTAGACGTTCAGCACCTAACAGGTATTAAGGATAAACTGTCTTCTTAGAGAGTTGGATTTAAAACATGGTCATAGAAAAGAATAACTATTTTTCCCAAGGGGAACTTCACAATACAATAATAATAATAATAATAATGCCTTTATTTTATATAGCGCCTTTCTAGGTACCCAAGGTCGCTTTACACACACAGTCACATAGTTACACAGTGAGGCAATCTGAGTCTCGTGACTCAGATTTGAGAAGCGGCTCTTTATACAGGCCAGCGTCCTCTCGTGATCCGGAAGATCCACCTCGACACATTAACACAACACATCCACATTAACCCTAACATCCATCCATCCTCAACCGCCTGCCCTGTCTTAGGGTCGCGGGGGGGAGCCACCCGGACAGGTCGCCAGCCCACCGCAGGGCAGACACACAGACACACAGACATATACGGTACATCCACACACATTCATACCTAAGGGCAATTTTAGAGTCTCCAATTCACCTAACCTGCATGTCTTTGGACGGTGGGAGGAAACCGGAGTACCCAGAGGAAACCCACGCAGACACGGGGAGAACATGCAAACTACAACAAGCAACGTTGACTTTAGACCATGTAAACCAGTGGTTTTCAAACGTTTTGGGCACAGCAAAATCTCAAAAGCCAAAATCTCAAGGCACACCTGTATTCATATCCGTGTAAATTAGCCTCTATAACACGTCTTATCACTCTGTAAACGTTTATTTTCATCTACTAATGCCAAATAAAATTTGACAAACAACTCTAAATGATCGGTTTTGGTGTTGAACGGTTTCTGATTTTGGCGGTTGGGGTTGAACTGTCTATTTGAAAAATAAAAACAAAATCAAATAAAATTGAAAGTGAATTGACTTGTGTTGGTTTTTTTTTTCTACTTAATGTTGTTCAATATAATAACGGATTTAAAACATGGGACTTTAGGATAAATTAAAGTCAGAATTCTTCAACATCGCAATAGTCGGGCCAGTTGACAACGTTCGACTCTGAAGCGATTCTGGTGTCGGCTCAGTGCCGGGACTGTCAGACCTGTGTACTCCGGCCGATGATTCAGGCTGGAATCAGGCCTTTTATGCTAGCTGGGATATTGCAATAATAATGTTTGGTTGTCACACCTGGACTTGCCTCATCAATCCTTCGATGCATATTATTTTAACATAAGAACGTCTAACTCTAAAGTCAAGTCAAGTCATAATTTGTGTTTAAGTGTGTATTTGCGTGTTTGTGCTGTTCTCCCTCCCTCCCTGCGGGTGGTGCTGTTCACTGTTTGTGCTGTTCTCCCTCCCTGCCTGCGGGTGGTGCTGTTCACTGTTTGTGCTGTTCTCCCTCCCTGCCTGTGGGTGGTGCTGTTCACTGTTTGTGCTGTTCTCCCTCCCTGCCTGCGGGTGGTGCTGTTCACTGTTTGTGCTGTTTCCTCCTTCCTGCCTCCCAACCAGACCGTGCTGTGCTGCCAAATGATCGCAGCCCTAGTGTTATTAGATTGATCTGTAAATTGTAAATTGTAAATTGTAAATATCTTCTAAAAGAGCAGTCCTGGTAGTTGTAGGGGTGAGAAGCCTTTTCTTTGTTGGGTTTTTAATTTTTCTCTTGTTTATGTTACGGAGGTAGGCAAGATTGCTGTATCTTGTTTTGTTTCTTTGAATAGGGAAGTTAGTGGTTTATTCAGATGGTTTTATTTATTGTTTTGGCTGTGCTCTCCCTGACGCTTCCACTACCGTGTGGAGGTAAATTGATGAATAAATCAATTCTTCTTTTGACTGCACCTGTCGTGGAACTGGTCATCCTTGGGACTGGGGGAAGAGGGGAGTCACTTTTACGTTACGCTCAGGTTCCCCCTAGTCCGGGCGTAACACACTTCCACAGAGAAGACAAAGCACAGCCTATTACATCTGTATGCACAGAGTTAACAGTGTGAGCTACATCAAATAGGGAACTGGAATGATATACATTCGCTAAAGACAACGGCATACGAGATATTTAGTTGCATTTAAACACAAAAACCCTCTAGGCAAGTTACATAAATCCCTTTATATAGGCCCGAACATATTTTTTAATCTTGTTTCTTCTTAATGCTTTTAAATAGACATTAATATTACATATAATATACATAGACAATAATATTCTTGGAGTTTTTACGTGGTGAAACGTAGTTTGTGTTAAAGGGCAGCTGAGCACAGAGCCTAATGGACTGCATTTATCTAGCGCTGTTCTGGTCTGTCGACTACTCAAAGCGCTTTTACAAATCATGCCCCTCATTCACCCATCGACGGCGAACCAGCTCAACGAGGGCAGTTAGGGGTTCAGTGTCTTTGCTCAAGGACGCCGCTCCCAGGAGGAGCCGGGGATCGAACCGGGAACCCCCGCGATTACTGGACGACCCGCTCAACCGCCTGGGTCAGTGTGTGTCCGTAGCAAGTGTTTGGTGACATTTGAGTTGTGTTAAAGTTTGAGGTTTTTATGGCCTGTTAACGAGCGTATGAATTGTTAATTTCCTCGTCATCGAATAAGACTAAAGACGACCGTGTGAAGTTTGTATGTAGCAGGTACAGTCTGTTGAACGTGGAGCGGAGTTAGAGAGACAGAGTAAGATGTGCTGTACGTTTAAGATTAAACAACTGCTATAGCTTGTATTTGTCATCGGTAAGAACTGGCGTTGGGTATTAAAATACTACGGTCATATTATTACTACACACCTGCCTAGAAACTGTGGTTAAATCTGAACTAAGCCTGTTTACTAGTGTGTGTATGTTTGCAATGTATCTGTGTATATGTTGTCAGTGTGTGTATGTGTGTCTTTATATGTGTGTGTGTGTGTGTGTGTGTGTGTGTGTGTGTGTACCCAGATTTGTGGATCAGTGTGTATGTGCATTTACTTGTGAATGGGTCTGTGGTAGTTAAGGGGTAGTTGGGGGTTTATAGAGTGTTGTAGCCCTGTTCTGCCCTCTGCATTTTACATAATGAAGGATTTATTAACCTTAATAAGGCATTGTTCTCGCTTTAGGTCCGATAGCTGCAAAAAGCATAGTTAACTGTTAATAAGTGCATAGTTAACTGCTAATAAATGCATAATAAAGTATGTATTAATCTTAATAAAGCAACAGCAAAAGTAAAAGTTTAACATTTACAATTGCTATTATAAGAACTTAATAAGGATGTTATTAATGTTCTTCAGCAGTCTAAACTGTTAACAAGTTTCTTATAAGTGCTTATAAATGTCTTATAATCTAATAACAAACATGATTATGCAGTTATTAACACTTATATAGTCTAATTAACAACATATTAATGATAATAAGCAACTTATAAGGGTCTTATCATTTATTAATTAACGCTTATTACAAGAACGTTACCCAAATTTGCCACCACACAATATTTAATCTCTACTTTATTTTTAATATAAAGTCCATGTAGTTGTATGTTATGCCCTTGAGTCTACTTCTCCATTAATATTCTGTATTGAGTTATGAGATACTGATATATTTTTTTATATCTAAAACACAGAACATCACAACTAATGCAAGTACTAAATATAGTTCAAATTTCAGGGCAGCTCATCACAACTCTTAGTTGTGTTATTACCTGAACCTGTTATTACCTGAACCTGTTACCTGTTATTACCTGAACCTGTTATTACCTGAACCTGTTACCTGTTATTACCTGAACCTGTTATTACCTGAACCTGTTACCTGTTATTACCTGAACCTGTTACATGTTATTACCTGAACCTGTTATTACCTGAACCTGTTACCTGTTATTACCTGAACCTGTTATTACCTGAACCTGTTACCTGTTATTACCTGAACCTGTTATTACCTGAACCTGTTACCTGTTATTACCTGAACCTGTTATTACCTGAACCT
>OMKK01017977.1:4808-31682 GCA_900302305.1 Polymixia japonica
ACCCACACACACATTGTCTCTCTTTAGTGGGACAGATGGGATGAGGAATGTAGTAATCAGCTATGGGCTTGAGGAGGTCACTGCTAGTGACAGGTAATTAGGACCAACCAAACTTCTTGATCTGGAATACCGTCCAATGCCTATACAAGTGAATCTAGAGGGGAGCAGAGAAGACGTGAAGAAGTGTGGTGTGGCGCTAGAATTTCCAGCACCTCTTGTTGACATAAATGACACAACCAACAGGCTGATTTGTTGAAGGGAGGTATGACTGAGTGATTTGACTTACTCTTTAGTCATCCAATCTCTCTGCATGTGAACTGAATGTTGAACGGAAGTGGTTAGACGTAGTCTGAGGTAACCATTTTTAAACTTGTATCAAAAAGGCCCTGCCTGCAGCCCCGGTCATCACTACTTCCCCTGAGCCCCTCCAATATAGTCTTTACAAGTCTTTGAACAATGCCCAGACATGCCCTTGATGCCAACAGCCACTCTTGTAAAATAATTTTTAAAATAACTTATTTTGATAGCACAATGTTTTAGGTAAAAAATTCATCCAACAGAATTATGACATTTGAGATTTGTTTGAATAGCTTGCCTAGTATTGGATGAGCTTGATTTCATAGATGCATTGATGAGAAATTAATCAAAATAAATCAATTAAATGTGTCTGTTCATCTCACCAGCACATCATTGCAGATCTCCTTCAGCTCTTTTTCGATCTTTTCCCGGTACTCTTTTGCCATGGCCTGCTTCTTGTCGCTGCCCTCGGTCTTCTGCTCTATGCTGGACACCACGCGCCACGAGGAGCGGCGGGCGCCCACCACATTCTTGTAGGCCACTGACAGCAGGTTGCGCTCCTCGTTGGACAGCTGGATGCCCTCCTCTGTCACAGCCTTCATGGCAGCAGCCATGTCGTCGTAACGCTCGGCCTGCTCCGCCAGCTTGGCCTTCTGCACCAGCTCCTTCTGGACCACCTCGCTCTTGTCCACCATGGCTGCTCACTGGAGGCTTGGGGAAAGAGAGAACAAGTGTGTTCGTCAATATGACATCTAGCAGTAGGACAAGTCTTTGTTCACCAATGCTCACTGGAGGTTGGAGGAGAGAGAACAGAAAAGAAATGGCACTAGAGACTTTCCACCCAACTACTTATTAGAAAAGAGGGAACTGCTAGTGTAAGAGTAACAAGGGCCTGCTACTGACTAGGTGGAAAAGGAAAAGCTGGAACACTCAAAGAATTTGTATTGGTTGGTTTAAAGGATAATTCCAGCCATTTTCAAGCTGGATTTCATTTCCCTATCTTTTCCAATCATATTGATCGGTTCTGACCAGAATTTAATCAACTGCTTCGTTATAGCGCACATACAGTCTGATTTGGCATTGGACCACTAGTCTCCAATAGTCTTTTGGGGCAATCTGTAACTCCAAAACCTGATCCCAAAATCATCTTGCAATGACGCATGCCTGTAAATACATGTAATTCAAATAATAGCGCAAGACATGCCCGTCTTGTGCCGTTTTGATGATAGCTTGGTTATTTGACACCAACTTCCTTATTTTGCGAACTTCCTTGTTTACCATTAGCTGGCAGCTGGTATTCGTGAATTTCTGGTGTGATGAAGGTTTACATAGATTTCTAAGCGCTGCTGTGGTTTAATATTTGACAGATTTTCAGGATGTGGAGGGAAGAGCGTAACTGTTTTAAGTCATATTTTATTAAGCAAAATATGTCCTCTGGTCCATCGCATGCTACGTCCCCAGTAGAAGAGACTGACGAGGAACCGCTTCAGTCAGAGCTGCCGGAACTTCCAGTGAGTGAGTGAGGAGGGGATGGAGGTGGTTGAGGAGGAGAGAGATTCAGGGGCACAGCCAGTGAAAAAGAAAAATAAGTATGCATTTCGATCACAGTGGCTGGAAGAATTCCAGTGGTTGAGGTACAAGGACAAAGCGATGTATTGTGTGTACTGTAATGAATGTGGACCCTCCATGGCTGGCTATTCTAAATTAGCCATCAGCACAATTTACTGACATCCATTATTTATATTTATAGATTAGGTTAATTTTTCTAATAGAGTTCAAGAGAACAGAAAAGAGAAATCTGCAATAAAAAACATTTTGCTACACTTTATTTCAAGTCATAGTCAATCTTTTCAAATCAATGTAAGAAGAGCGGATGCTCTAAGTAAGTACATATGCAAGTACATAATGAGCTATAAAGGACAGGTTATTATTGCCACGCAGCAGCAAAATATTGGTTCAGCCAAATTCTGTGTTGGTGCCACCAACTGAAAACGTTGGTAGCACCAGTGGCACCAGTGAAAAATGTTAGTCTTGAGGTCCTGGCAATTTAAGTATTGTAGGCCTACAGAAGGAGGAAAAGGAGGCACCCGTTAGTTAATTTGTAGTAGAGACTTAGGCACACACAAATAGACAGGAATCCTAATCACTAGATCAATAGTCTACATCCGGTTGATCAATGTAGCATGGCCAGCAGGCTTCCACTCAATCAATTACTTATTTTCCATTCCTGAGTGCATATAGTGTAATGTAGTCAAAATCTGTCCATAGAGATAGGAAAGTAAGTTTTAACACATTACAGGCTCCAATATGTACTAGGGCTGTCAGTTTTTCCAAAAATGAAGTTCGAACAAATTTGAAATGACACGCAATGAATTTGAATTAATTGTCCCAGAAATAATTGCAATAAACGATATTGTCATTTTAAGACCATTGTATGCCACTGACAATGATAATATAATAGCATAATAATGCAAGCATAGCCTTTCAAAGAGCAATGAGCTTTTAATTTGTAAGAAAATTCAAACATTGGAATTAGAATGTGAAAGAAATATTAAAATATCCTAAATAAATAAAACAATCTCCAAATACGCAGTGGCGTCACCGCTCTGCATCCACACAAATGTCTAATTTCTAAAAAAAATGACAAATTTGCTAAGTCTATATAATATTATTTCAAAAATAAAACCAGCACAACTAAGTCATTGTTCACGTTTTATTTCTATTATGAGACAGTTGTTATATCCAAAATAGAAAATTAAAAAAAATGCTTCGTTGCAATGCGCATATAGCGCATTCCAGGAAGTATAGTGAGAAGGCAGCAATGAAATTATAAATTGCATAAAAAATAAAGTGTATATAAAAAAAAGGTTGTTATATGCTTTTATGCATTCAGTGCTTTTATGCAGCAGCATATTATTTTCACCAGTCTTACTCCTCCGATCCACAGTCAGTTAGTTTCAATTAGTTCAATTAGTTTGGGTGGAGATGGTGGTGCTTGCAGCGGTCATTCATGTGTTGATACGCGAGACATTTACACCTGCTCAATAGTTTTAGGGAAACACTACTTTTTTCTGGATATTTGACTGGATATGTAACTGGCTCAGGGTCCCAGTAGTCATCCAACTCAGGTGAGTTAGCCTATAGAAGTTTACTATAGTATAATTTCCAAACACAATTATTAATCCCCCCCGCTAAAGTCTTCCTCACTTTGATCGCACAATTGTTCTCAAAGTACTACTATTACATTAATTAATTTTTTTTAATTTCAATAGAGTCGACCATGCTCATATAAAAAAATGTGGTGACTATTCACATGTTGAACAGTGTCTGAAAGAAGAGATGAGACATTTACATCAATCCTAACCACACTTTATTTATGTATTTATTTACACACTAAAATGTTCATAATCTGCATCACACTATTGTTTTGTAAATACTTTACATGTGTGAAATAAGATTCAGTAGAGGATTGGCGGTAATTACTTGGAGAAAGAACACAACGGTCATTCATGTGTTGATTTCCGTGCTGGAGGAGAAGAGACATTTACACCTGGGTATCGATGCCAAAATGGCCAATTTCTTTGGGGAATGACTGCTAAAACGGTCTGGAATCACTTTCCAGGGCGATTTTTTTTAAATGGTAAAAACGCAGGTCTTTAAAGCCCCAATATTTAGGAAAAGTCACAGAGGGGCAAGACCATTGTATTTATGGCGTTTGAGAAATTTAAATGTTAAGATTAAATGCCCGTGGGCATTGCCGTTTGGCCTTTCTAGTGTTAAACCCAAAATGTTCCCACACCGGAGCTGTGGAATGTGGCTTTGGAACCAAGTCCATTTGGACTTATTCTTCTAAACGTTCTGTCTGGAATTATGCAGTCGGGAAAAACACATAGCCTCGAGTAACACGTTATCTTCACTTCACCTGTCGCTGTCCGCTCTGTGCGCGCGCGCGTGTGTGTGGAGGAGCTGAGCCCCGCCCTCGGTGAAGGTCCGACAGAGAGCAGACAAGAGGACAGAAGCAGCGCGACCAGATATCACAGCAAAACGCGGTAGAGACTCTCAGTATAGTTTTTTTCTATTCATCATTCGTTAGGTGGTGTGAAAAAACGCTTAGGCACTGCGCCCAAGTCTTATAATGGTAGGGAAAACCCTGCTGTTTATTCTGACATCATGTTGGCTAATATGTTGGTGACATATCGAGGTCAGCAAAAAGGATCGACGTCATGTCCATATATCGTATGATAAGTCGATAACGCTATTATCACGACAGCCTACTGATAGGCAAGCCGAACGGCCATACTTAATTCCTAATATTATTAGCCAGAAAAACAAGTCCATCGACTTGATCAGGATGAAGTACGGCTCTCTTTTTATTTAGAATATTACCCTCCTACGAGAACACAGTCAAGTAGGGCATGCAATAGGTCAAGCTGATAGTGAATTGTCAAAGCGCCCTCTGCTGGATCACAAGGCAAAACTACTTCAAACGGTCTGCTGCACTTATAGATTCTGAATTCGAACAGGTCATTACAGTTCGAATATTATTTTTTCCCCCTTGTTTGAACGAGTGTTCGAATTTCGTGACAGCCCTAACGTACGGCTACATAATTGGGGGGAAAAAAAAAAAAAAAAAGCATAATAATTACTGTTAACTACTGTTAATTTCCCCAAATCACAGAAGACAGAAATGTATTCTAAAATGGAAACAACAAATAATCTCTTTTTAGCAGTTGATGCAGACATAGTCAACCATGCCATTTTGATTGATTGTCTCAAGCAATGGGTTAGTATTACTGGCCAAACCTTGGACTGGTTCTCCTCCTATTTTTCCAATAGAACATTCTCGGTCTCCTTTGGTAGCCTAATTCCTTCTCATCTTCGGCCCACATTTCCTGCGGGGTTCCCCAGGGCTTCATACTGGGACCGATCCTCTTTTCTACCTATATGCCCCCACTGGGCCACTGTCATGTAAATGACACACAGCTATATCTCCTGTTAAAGCCCAATAATCAGGGCAGCCTAAGGGGCAATAACATGTAAATATCATCCTTACCATGAAAAAATAAAGTAACACTTTTCATAACAAAATCTTTTTTTAATTTTTCACCCACAACTTTTGAAAAAAAGTTTTGCCCCTCTATTGCCCCCGTTGGTTGCTCTGAGAATATGCATTACCAATTTAAATCTTGTTAAAATTTTAGTTTTACTGAGATATTTTGCTTGTCATTCTGAGTTCAAATGTCACATCCATGACGCCAGAATTGCCCCTAAGCACTCTCAAAAACTGTCAAAGATATAAAACGTTTGATGGCACAAAACTTTCTCCAACTCAATGAAAATAAATCAGAGGTTGTACTATTTGGCCCTTCAAACATCACTAACATTATGAAACAAAACCTGGACCCCCTGTCCCCTTTTGTTAAATCATATGGCAAGACTCTTGGTGTGTTATTCGACCTTGAGATTTGACAAAAATTTGATCATGAAATCTACCTTCTATCAACTCCGAATTATCTCTAAGATCAGGACTTTTGTCTCTCAGACCTTGAGAAAGTTATCCGCGCCCTCATATCCTCCTATCATGACTACTGTAACTCACTATATTTTGGTATCCGTTGAGCTTCTCTCTCCCGCCTTCAGCTTGTTCACAAAGACTTCTGACTAGATCCAAAAAGAGGGAACACATATTACCCCTGTTCTTGCATTACTTCACTGGCTCTGTCACCTTTATATATTTTTGTAGATTACTGAACTTCTGTCCCCATATCATACTGCTAGATCTCTTAAGTCCTCTGATCAGGGGCTGTTGTCTGTTCCACAGTCTAAAACTAAGTCAAAGGGTGAGTGAGCTTTTGCAATAGCGGCCCCAAAGCTATGGAACCACCTCCCCCATTGTATTAAATCTTCCCAATCCGCTAAGATAAAAAACAAAAATTGTGTTTTTATATTTCTTCGGTCCATTTTGTAAATCATTTTGGATCAAACCGATTTTGTATTTAAAGGGCCATTTCAATAAAGTTGACTTGACACGGAAAGGTGTTTCAGACACCATACTTAAAGTGTTGGTTTCCTTTGATGAATCTGCAGTATAGCTGGCCAACAAATTCAAATTGCATGACAGAGAAAACTCTGAGTGTTAGCCTCGCACACATATCACATGTGTTGATGGGAAAAAATCCCAGACATAAAAGGTTGTATGAAAAATAGATTTCAGATCATATTGTAAATGGAAATATGAATTTTGTCAATATCATGCATCTGTTCCATGTGTAGTAGAGGCCAAATTTCAGGAACTGTCGTGTAAAATGATCGGCATGAAAAAGCCTTTCAATTTGTGCACAGATACAATTCCATGTCTGTGTGCAATTTATAATGCAAGACGGAATGGGTTTATCATTGCTTCATAAAACGAGTTAGTGCCAAATTATAGCTAAAGTCATGTGTGTATGTAGTAAGTCTATTCCTCAAAGAGTGCATGTTATGCACATGCCAAACCACTGCCAAACTAATCTGAGCTGGCAATCTTAATGCTGGCTAACCCGAGGGCAAACGCAGATGTGCACTCTCTCACTGCCTCTCCCCCTACACACACACCACACCCATCTCTGTACCTGTTGAAATGACTCGCCTAGCAAGCGGAAATGAGTCAGACTTCTTTCTGAAGCTAAATACAAAAATGAACATGTTACCATTAATTACATTAAGTACTATTATAAATATACACCGATTTCATTCACATGCATATTTTCAACGAGAAACAGGAATCACTAAACGCCAAGAAATGGCCAGGTCCTCGTGACCTGTTTCCAGCATGGCGCAGGCTATTTCCTGAAACGGAAGCATCCCCAACCAGGCGCGGAACATCATATGGATAGATTGGGGTATTACAATATTTCAAGGTAAATTACAGTTTCACAATTACATAATACATGGGCGTAAACATGCCCCACCCATGACTTGTTTTATATCCAATAACAAGCTCATAAAATAACGTTTCCTTTGAATCAGACGTAACGTTATGCACCGATCTCTTCAGCCTACTAATTTGACAGTTGTGCTAACAAAAATAAAAAATAATCACACATTGTCTTCGCTTGTTAGTTACACTAGCGCTACTCCACACTACGATAAAATTGACAAATGACAAAACCATGACACCGTGGTAGGCGTTAGCATGCTGGCGGGCTAATTGCATAGACACCGAAGAAAAGAGTGGGACGAGCTAATTCCTGGAGAATAATAGCAATATTTGGTAGCAATACAGTTCACTCAATGAAAATTATGTTCCACTGACAGTTAGCTACATACTCAAAAGAGATTAGCAAATTTAAATAATGATCAAAACATGACCACGAATTTCGATTCGCTGGTTTAGTGGCTAGGTTATAAGATAGGAAGCTTGAACCTTCAACCTGACACGCCTTCTTCGTCTGCCTGTCTGATGGTCCATTTTTACACCAGCAATTAGACATACCCCAAACTGAAGCTAGCCATTGTTCTTGGTCTGCTGATTGTCGTTGCTAACAGCAGTCACATAGCTAATCTGGGACATTCATTTCCCACCAATACCACTCTTTACAACACGATAGAGCAATGATTTATACAAAGTGCCACAGTCGTTTTGTAGGCTGTAAAAGATTTCTTACCTGAGTACTGGGAGATAGTGGTGATCTGGGTCTAGCAGGCTACAGCTGATTCTCTCACCGTTAGTCCGTCTGAATCCACGGGGTTTCCCTCCCATCACACCAGCAGGGGAACCTGACGTCAAACGTTACCGAGGCAACGGAGCACAAAACTCTGTGGGTGTTGTAGTTTTTCTCTATGCCTTCCTTTAACGTGTTCAGGTAGACAGCAATGTTTAACAAGTGTTTATGATGTGAGGTCTGACCTAGCAGTGATGCAAATTAATGCAAACCTGACCCAGCAGCATCATAGCAGCCCTAATAGGGAAATCAAACTCACTGTTCTGTCAAATACAAGCCTTTGTCTAACATGCTTTTGAATTGGCTAATTTGGAAGCAGAGGAGTGTGGGTTCTGAGACTGAAATGAGACTCACTCTGAGAGGAAATTTTAGTCCTTGATCACATGAATGACACCTATGACATTGGTGCTGTGACCCAGATAATAGTTAAACCCAACTATTTGTGTGGTGCTGCTGCCAGAACGGAGGCCTTTTTGGTTGAACCCCTGGCTCTCTAAAGGGCACATATTAGTCTCATTAACACAACCACAATCATTGGTATGGTCACATTATAACTGACCCCTAAAAAGTATTCCCAGTATACATACCTTCCTTCAGCAGTATAGGCTACCAACCTCATCACTAAACACTGCCGAAAGTGTCATTCCACCAACAAATTGTAATACACTGGTGGTGCACACAGTTGAGGTGCCCTGGTCAAATCGTCTCTGTAGCAACAATCAGGAGTATTTGCTGGAGATGCTGAGGGCATCACAAACTAAGTAGAGCACAGGACACAGAGCTAGCTTGCCTAATACAAAGTACTATTTCTGCACTCTGGTTGGTTTCCACAGGGAAAGAGTGAAGCTATTTTTGCCTTGTCACATGTTTTCCCCTAGGGCCAAGATTTCAAGCCTGTAACCTATTTAAGGGCAAATCAGATAATATTGACTGTAGAATATACACACACAGATATTGATAACTGTTAGAGTGCACATGATGATGTAATCAGTGAAAGAAAGTGAAGGATTACAATCAGTAGTCAGGGTGTGGTCTAGGAGACACTACTACCCAGTTGGAGGGTTTTCAAGTAAAGGGAAAATCAGTAAGTTGAGTGAGAAAGCTTATAGTTGCATGACTGGTTAGGTGGGTTTTCTCTCCGACTACTATCAACCACACCCTGAGAGACATGAACACACATGCAGTCCCATACATCCAGACGCATGCTTGCACACACACACACACACACACACACACACACACACACACACACACACACACACACACACACACACACACACACACACACACACACACACAAACAATCTATTACAAAAAGACAAGTGATTCCCAGAGAAATGCTGAATTTAAATAAAGGAGGGTGGCACCCTCTGTTCACAGACTGCACAATTAAAAAATGAATCATGTCATGTCATGATTTATGATTTCAGATGTCATAACGACTTACACACTAGGGCGTAAGTACTACCGAGCCCCTGTATTATCTAAAAGCCACTGGAGAAATCAACTCATGCATGTTGCTAATAATGGCTGTCCTTGACTAAATTAATTTTTTGTCAGCTCATCAAATAGTCAATTTAATAAACAAATCTTCATTTTTATCTTTGCTTTAGTTTTCATACTTTTGCCAGCATTCTTGTTCTAATCTCATAGACGACCATGGACTCTCTCTTCACTACTCAATGGTTTACCAGTAGAAGTCTGCAGTATGGTCTAGGTTATTGAGCGAATATTCCATCTTAAGCCATTGAGATCACACTCCACCTTTGTCTCAGAAATCAGGCATTCTTAATGTTCACAAAGTCAACCACCTTCAGATCACACAGGTCTGAATGGGTCTCTAAAGAACATAATGTCCTAACATTCAGCTACATTTTCTAATAGCTATGTGTTTCAAAGTATCTCCAGAAGCTCTCAAGATATGGAATGCACTTTTTTCAACTTGTCTACCAAATAATTACAAAAATATATGAAAACTATCTTGCTGTACCATCTAAAAATATATTTTTATTAATTTTATTCATGTCCATCTGTTCTTTTCTTTTCCATTGCTTTTCATTGCTGTTTGTGCTTACTGTGATTGATTGTGATATGATCGTTTCATTTTGCCTTTAAGTGTGTGTCTGTTTGTGTGTACATGTGCAGGTGGTAGAATAAGCATTGTGTATACAGTATGTCCGCCTGTATGGGGGTGCATCTGTAATGTTGCATCTGTAATAATGGGATTTCTGTGTACGATCATTTTGGATTAATTTGGGTGGATAAAGGTTCTGAATTTGATTTGTTTTATTTAATCTCTTGCAATACATACATTGTATTTTCACTGGGGACTGTCACTTGTCAAGCTCCTCGAGGGTCTTTTTGGTTTTACCATTGCATATATTTTACTTATTTTTTAATTAACTATTACTGTCTTTTACACATATACAAGCAAGTTGGAGGGTTTACAAGTCAAGATCAAGTCCTGCAAAAATTATATCTTTCGATCCAGTGTTTATCAAATACTATGTAGAGATAATTTTTTACAAATTATGGATTTAGTTGACTGATTAAAAAAGTCGGGACAGTATTTCTGCTTAGTACTCAACATATTTTAACATCTACTCTTTTACCTGCGGTTGAAACAGGATAGCATCAAATGAAATTCTGATATGCAACCACATTAATAACAATACATTATAAGAGACGTGCAGAATAACAATGTAACCAACCCAACATTCCAACTTGTTAATTGTAGATACATTTCTGCCTGTATAGGGAGTACACCCACTTCTTCCACGGGGATAGGGAGTATTCTCACCTATCAACTTTATAACAGTACAAAACACAAACAAACAGGACAATTAAACAATACCAGAGGCAATACAATGAGAGTGCTTTCCTGTAAGCAGCTGTCTGTAGAAGAGTTTAATATTTCCTAGGCATTATCCACCTTAATTACTTTTTAGGGGATTCAATCTCTCCACCAACACAGATCTTTTAAAGCGGTCAACAGGATATGAGGCCATTAATGGATAATGGATGTGAGTTAGTGTTTCTGAATTCTACGTATTCTATGAAGCACTGATTAATTTTACCTTCACGATGCATCAGTTGCCCATTCATATAAACAAATCATCTCCATTACAAAAAGAGCATATGAACAACTGTTAAGAGTCACTTAAGGGCGAGATTTGGGATTCTCACCAAGGTGTAAACTGACAAGCCAATAAAAGTCAGTGATGATTAAGTCCAGAAATATGGATGTTAGGGCTCATAGCTAGAGTGTAACTGACCTTACTCACCCTTATAGAAAATGAGATGGTGGCAATAAAGTTCTTTCATTCAAGGTTTACAAATCTGTTTAAAATATCAGTGTCAAGTACATGACAATAGAAACGGTTTACAAATACAAGGGGTGCGCAAGAGTCTGGTTGGAAATGAACACGTTAAGTGTTGTTTAAATAAGGTGAAACTAAGCTTGGAACAGGCCTTAGTGTGACCCTGCCAGCTTATCAGGTTCCAGCACAATCAGGTCACTAAGAAAACACTCTTACCTTATAAGGATAGGAAGTATCTAGAGGGTATATTAAAATTTGATTATTTAGTTTAACACAGCTCAAAAATTATTAGTTATTAATAATTAATATAATAATTAATATAAAAGTAAAACCTTTATTAAAATGTTATACATTACATTGCATGGACAAAGATATGCTTATTACAGTGTAAAGAGTAAAAACAGGGCTGGTTGTCAGTCCAGACTTTCACACAGTGATATAACACCAATAGTTAATGACAGTAGGTCCATGTGTATTGAAAATAGACACCTTCTATCCATAAATTAAATCTCTCAGTTAGCATGCTGTGACAAGTAGCTAATAAAATAACCAAAACCAACTAAGAATGTAATGCAGCCCAGAGCTCTGATACAAAGTCAATTAGATTTCCATTATCATTAACAACCAGTGCAAATTTTCACGTTCATCAGAATTCTGTCAATAGAAAAATTCTAGCAAAGGTAAGAAGAAATCTTTTAAAATTATTACTCAACGACAATATAATGGTATTGAGGATGGGTGACATTTGTAGACTTGCAGCGCCCTCTCTGGTCCACCTTACGGCTATGACAAGTTGCGCATAAAAAAACACCAAATGCATAAGACCAGATACATTTCTAGAAATGGAAAATTGAAATGGAAAACGGAAAACACAATGCACAGCCTTACATGCCAATGTAGACCTTTCAATATAGTCTCATTAACAACTGTTGAACTTAGCAAGTATTGAAAACATCTAATAGATGAGAAAAATGTCAGTGCAGGTTTGAGGTCAATTTGAATTCACTCAAAATAATACATTTCCTTCCTTCTTTTGAATGGACTTTTGATTATGACTGAAACTTGGGTTCATCTTTACTTTCTTTCAGTCAAAGATCCATTGTGGCTTTCACAGTACACTGGTTGACAATTCAGATGATTTCCAAGTATATTTACAACTGTGTTCAGTTCAGTCAGTGCCAATTCATGTTTTTGTCTGAATTCAAAGCTTGTCCTGAAGCAGTTGTAGCCCTGAGATTGAGTAGTGGTGGTAGAGCCCAGGGACAAGTTGGTCCCTGATAGAAATACTATGGTACTTATGGATATTTGGCACTAGCCTTCAAAAGGTGTTTGGCTGCTATATTTATACCTTCTCCATTAGCCCCTATTTGTTTTCTGGCATATTTCATTATCTGAAAAATAAAACCATAGGCAAGTACAGTTTCTAGTCCTGCATAGAACAGTCATAAATCAATTGCTATAATAAGCAGCCAAAACAATCAGTTAAATTGTACTGAGAATATTTTCTGAGAATATTTTATTTATGCTTCTACACCAACCAACTAAAAAAACCCCAGAAACATTACGCTCCGGAGGGCATATTGATTGATCTAGACCATTTGTGAAAAGGTCATGTTAAGATCATTGAGAAATTTAGACATACGATTTGTGATTATCATCACCAGGGTCCGACCAGCCTAATCTGTGGCTTTACTGGAAAGCAGTGAGTCAATGATACCTTGATGATCACGCTGATTAGGAATGCCAATTATGTAGATCGCTTTGCAAGGACTACAAACACAAGTTCAATTCCCAGCACTGATGATAAATTAATTTCAAACAAACAGAACTCATCACATTTTTGAGATAGTAGCAACTGTGAAAATGCCCGCTTCAATGGGTTAATTGTAGCTTCTGGGGTCACGGGGAAAAGGCATTAACTTCAACATTTCCCCAAAGAAAATCAGACAACAACCACCAGCCAATTTAGATAGGTCACTGCCTCTGCATGGCGATCTGACATCAGCTGTGAACTTTGTTTTATTTGACATGGTGAAGGTAAAGTGGTTGCTTTTAAATTACTCATTATGGGCCAATCACTGTGCGATGACAAAGGCGTGTCTGTGTTGCTACTGGGAAAAGGAGAGCAAATCTCTGACGACCGTGGGAGCACACCAAAGATGATGTGAAGTCAGCCTCCGTCATGGATCCTTCCCTAAACTAACAGTAGCAGCTACCTAACCAAACATTAACTCACTGTCTTCACATGATGCTAACGTTAGCTAGAAGGTGAACATGGTCGGGAAGCTGCTCTTCCATGTCGCCGTTTTAGCTAAATAAACTCAAATATGTTAGCATGTTTATAACACCAGTGAAAATGTATTGTTAAAAAGTCATGCACCTAAGAGAAAACACAACCTAACGCTAGCTGCTGCTAACAAGGTAGCTTAGCTAACATTAGCCAGTAGGTTAGTAGCATGGAGCAGATTGTGAGGGTCACAAAAAATAATTATCCAAGATATTAGGGATTGAGACTGTCGGGATGAACATTTGGCAACTTTATGGCAAGTGCCTTACCTATGAAAAATACATTTATCACAAGTTCGCCAAAAATTGATATAGAACAAAGGCTCCTGAGCATCCAGGACTTTGTCCTGAATGTTCTAGTGCGCATGACCGAGCAATTAGGGTGACGTAGATTCTAGCGACCTCCTCCAGGAGGTAAGTATGAATTCAAAGGCTTCACACAAAACTTGATTGTAGCCTAAATCTGTAAATGTTTGAGAACTGAGTGAAATCACACACCCTTACAAAACGTGATTGCTAAAAAGAAATCTGAAAGTAATCCAGCCACATAACGAGTTCCATCATGAATCACATTTTCTGTCCCTATAATGCAAAATTATACCACAAGGTGTCATGGTATAAATAAATAAATGTCAGGGCAGGCTACTACTTTCCCCTGTTCCATGGAGGGGGAGGAGTATGGAGGGTTTTTTGGGGCAGAATTCAAATGTAATCATTAAATGATAAATGGAATTAAATAGGGGTTAAATAATTAAATAATACCAGGAATGATCATGCCACAATTAAATGTAAAAGTGAAAATGAAAATAGAGAAAATAGGAAAATTGAAATTGAAAAGAGAAATTGAAAAGACAAAATGGCAATAGAAAACTTAAAAATGAAAAGTGAAAATTAAAATTGAAAAGAGAAAACGAAAAGAGTTTTTAATGTTTTCACATTACTGTCTCTTTTCCATTTGGCTTTTTCCAATTGGCATTTTCATTTTCGTATTGCCATTTTCGAATTGCGTTGTATGTAAATGAGGAGGCGTGGCCCTTTCATCCATCAAGCAGAGTGGGCCTCAGAAAGGGGAAGGTGTAGTGGCACCTTACAAACACCAGA
Source organism: Polymixia japonica (assembly GCA_900302305.1). Classification (NCBI taxonomy): domain Eukaryota; kingdom Metazoa; phylum Chordata; class Actinopteri; order Polymixiiformes; family Polymixiidae; genus Polymixia; species Polymixia japonica. Next base: position 19,516 of record OMKK01017977.1, read on the forward strand.
GGCAGCCATGCTTCACGAAGGGGCAAAGTGTTACCTCAGCTCCACAGCTTGTCCTGCAGCTGTAGTATGGAAAGCCAAAGACCTGCTACTGCAGTAGAATCAAAAATAGCAAAGGTCCCCCTACTTAATTAATAACTATACAAGTGCTTAGTGCAATGGTCACAAAACAAGCATTTAAATGCAATCACAACTGTGGAGTACAAGATCCAGTGGCATAGTAATACTCATCAATATGTGGGGGTCAGGTAATCAAATATATCCTGGACTGACTAGAGCATGAAAAGAATATACTATAGCACAACGCTCATTGTAGAAAAAAATATACACCATTATTAACCTGAAAACCTATAGGCTTTCTTTATTTTTTATACACGTTGACTAAATAGATGTGTACCTGTCCTAAAGAAATGTCAATGTCAAATTTAAAGCGCCTATTCATAGAGGCGGATCTGTCATGTTTCATGGAGCAACTAACCAATCGGGAAGGAGATGTTCGTTTCCTTGTTTACATAGTCTCCTCGGGCGCTGTGCGCATCTCTAAAGTCACTAACTTTTTCTCCCCACGGGATACGGACGTGTGCATACTGTAAAACCTGGTTTCGTCTTATTTTGTTGATTTAGACTAAAAGCCCACGGTGTAAAAGAATGCGGATAACTTTTACTGAAGCACGCTACATTTTTAACGTGTGTTTGGACATAAAGCTGTAGGCTACAAAGTCAACCTACAGGCCTGGTTAACCCCTGTCATCTCGCTCCTGCTGTCTCTCACATAAACCTACCTGCACTAACTAGAAAGTCCAGTTTCTCAAGCAAGCCCTGGAAAACCGCGGAGAGTCCCGGAGACAACATGGACCTGGACAGGTAAGGGAAGATCCCTTATTGACATAAGAACTATAGATGACATTGCGAAATGTTGTAGTTTTTACATACACTTTCTTGTAATGCTTAGTGAAGGAATAATCATAAGTGGTTTGTTTTATTTTTCTCTTAGCTCTATTGCACGTAAACTACAGGATGTTTTTCAAACATAATAATTTAGTGAAGTGTGATTTTCATACTTTTATTATTATTGTCTGGAATTGTTGTAAAAGCCTTTGTATTTCCCCATTGCTGGGTAGCCCATACATATTAGAAATTATACAATGTGTAAAAAGCTGACACCTTGTGCATAATGTCTCTTCTAATAATCAGCTTCTTGCTGAATGCTGTCTAATTGATCTATTTGAAAAAAATGCTCTTGCTTTTCGACATTACTCTGCAACTTCACAATTAGTGAAGTTACTTTAAATGGGATATATAACTTAGAAAGTTTATAATAACTTATAAAGTAAACGCATCCGACAGGGAGAGGGCAATTTCATTGAAGCTTGGTGAGAAACAGCCTGGGGCAGATTTGGTGGTTTGGCAAACGTTCCGTCTTTAATGACGGATTGATTTTGTAATAATAACTTGCCTCACTGTCTCTCACCATTGTCCACTCCCTTCAGTAAACGACTGGTGGTGGTGGTACCAAATGAAGTTTCAGTGCCTTCTAGAAGAGTCTTCAGCAATGAGGATGAGGCGTGGAAGTCCTATCTAGAGAACCCTCTGACGGCCGCCACCAAGGCCATGATGAGCATTAATGGAGATGAGGACAGTGCAGCAGCTCTGGGACTGCTGTATGACTACTACAAGGTGCGAAAGGCTCAGCAGACAGATCTACTCACTGTCTGTTCAGTGAAACTAGTAGTATTTTCCAGTCGTTAGTGGAACTACTCCTATCATCCAACTCCACCATCAAATCACTTTGTACTTGATCTATGCCTTGTATGAAACCTTGTAGCTGTAATATGACTGAAAAAGTCTTCTCTTCTCAGTTTTTCCCACCTCAATGAAATACATTTTTGTGTATGAATTATATCAGGTTCCCAGAGAGAAGAGATTTGTACCCAGTGCCATTAAACCTACCGACCTATCGAATCCAGGGACTGATAGTTCTGGGAACTTGGAGATACTAGACAGCCGTCTTCAAGCACTCAGATCAATGCCTGTCAACCTGTGCTTAAACAGCACCACCGCTACAGAACATCAGGGCCCTAAGTACGGAGCTGTCGGGCCAACAGGAGAGGTCAGAGGAGGACTTGGAGGTGGTGGTAGTGGTGGTCTGACAGCTCTGGCTCTGGTCAAAACAGAGGGCCAGACGTTCATTAAGTCCTGCTCTGGGGGTTCCTACAGAGCAGAACCGAGAGACCAGATAAGGATGGTCTATGAACAGAGTCGCTATGATCTGCCCCTCCCTGGTTACTTGAAGGATGATCAGAGAAGCACCTCAGACAGCACCTATGATGATTCGTACTGCGGAGATGAAGAGGTGAGACGTAGTTGTAAGAAGTGTGTTTTCCTAAATGGTGGCAAGTCTAGTATTGTCAGTTGAACTTTTAGACTGTTTTTAGGATTCAATGAATGCATATTGCAAAATAATGTTTAAAATTGAGTTACTGTTGATGGAATGTGGTCTCTCTTTCTTGCCTCATGCATAGTGTGCTGTTTTAATCCTGCCTTTTAAACATCAATATTACATATTTCTGTCACAGAGGTACCACCCAAGTCCTTCTGCAGGAATCAATGAATTATGCTACAGCCCACCAGTGTAAGTCACTATTCAAATTCAAACAAAAGCATTTAACATGCAGACTTTGCATCTCAGAAAGAGATTGACAATGCATTTTTGTTTTCCCTTTCAAACAAATGAAAGCTGCCAGCACTTGAAGTTCTGATGGAAAATATTATTTATACATTAAAGCTGTACCATGCCAGTTCCTCTAGTCAAAAAGTCTCTTAAAAAACCAAAAGGCACTTCTTGCTGTGGTAGTCTTATTTGCACACCTAATTTACAATATACAGAAGTCTAAAACAGGCTTCCTCTTGGTTCACATTACTTCAGAAGTCATTTTGGACTTGCAGTGCAGTTGCAACGATACCAATAGAAGAGATTTCTTCATTGTGTTGCCAAACAGCCCCACGTATTGTCATGTTCCCACAGTGACACCTTTCAGTACTCTTTGGAGGCCAGCATGTCCCTACGCCAGAGGCAAGGAGAAGGGCCCATGGTCTACCTGAACAGGGGCCAGTTCTATGCTGTGACGCTGAGTGAGAATGGGGCCGGAGCATGCCTGCGGCAGCCTAGAAGCAAAGTGCGGGTGAGTGGACCGCTGCCATCACACGGGCCTGACGGGAGCCCATGCAGTAGTGAGCAATGCACCATGGGAGGCTCTGAGCTGCCACGGCAGAGTATTTTACAGGTGAGGGAGGGGAAGTAGGAAAGGGGGTAATGGAGGAGATGGAGACTTTTAAACTGTCAGGACTTTGCTTTGGTATTGATATCAAGTAACAGTGACTTCTTACTGTTGGGATATGGGAGGCTTTGCAACACTTGGTATAAATTAGATGGTTTTAAAAATTATGATTATTATTCTGTTTCAGTCAGTTGAGTATAATATTGTTTCCACCGCAGAGCGTTATCATGGTGGTCTTTGGTGAGGACAAGTGCAGAGACGAACAGCTGAAGAACTGGAAGTATTGGCACTCTCGCCAGCACACTGCCAAACAGAGGGTCCTGGACATTGGTAAGGTCAAAACTATCATTCTCCTTTCTGACAACATTTTCTGCCAATGGCATAAAACTGTCACTTACTCCTAGTTTTGTGGGTTTGTTGGGGTAACGTAACAGATGGAGAATACGCAGAGAACCTAAGGATACCCGCGTATACCCTTAGGTAGTGAATATCAGATTGAAGACGTCCATATTGACAAGTGATAAACATCACAAAAAACAACACTTGGAGTGAGACATAGCAGGTGGCAAACCAGTAGAAAGCTCATGGAGAAATCAGTCACATTTGCTGAAACCAGACACAGTTGAGGCGATTTGAATAACGGTCTACCTAGATTCCCACAGCAGCCCCAGGGAAGACTCAGCCACTGAATCTCTATTTGAATAGACGTTAACAGGAGAAATAGGCAGGGGCCTGGACTGGGGCCATGTTCTGTACGAGCAGAGAGAGACGGGCCTCTAACTTGTGGTTGAGAATGGATTGGAATGAACTGGGGGTGTCAAACACTATGGGAATGGTTTATCTGTGGCATTGTTCACAGCAATACCGAGATAAAGACTCTACCCTAATGTCGGTGGCTGTAAATTGCCTGACGTGCTCGAAACTCCAGTGTGATAGGAAGTGTCGAGGGTCTTGTGTATAATCTTCACATATCCATATCTGGATTTGTTTGGAGAATAGTTACCTTAGTGTTTGAGTCCATGCCTAGTCTTGCATAATGGATTTAAATGATGCCACATCAAAAAGATATTTTCTGTAAACTTGATAATGATTTTTTACACATAAAACATGCAACAATTCCAAAACCCCGAAAATCTAATGTGATCAGTGCTTTTGAAGTGTGAATATTTTCTTGTGACACAAGAAAGGCCTTGTCATTATGCTTTTCGGTCCTGGTCCTTCCCTCATCTGTCCTTTTCTGTGCTAGCTTTGTAAGGGATTTAGAAATGCCCTGAAATGTTGTTGGCAGCGTTGACGCAACACTTGTGTAACACACAGTGAGACTGACACTTTGATCCCTCCTTTACATCTAGCCGACTACAAAGAGAGCTTCAACACGATTGGAAATGTAGAGGAAATTGCCTACAATGCTGTCTCCTTTACCTGGGATGTCACTGAAGAGGCCAAGGTAAAAATAATAAAATAATATAATAAAAAGAATAAAAAGAGAGATTGTTCTATGTATGCCGAAGTTAGAGATGACTGAACTTCAAGTGAAATTAAATTGCTTTCTCTATTCAATGTTTGTTTGTGCTTTCATGGCAATTAAATAGGCAGCCACTTCACGCCCACTGAGATTGTTGACAGTTTGGATGTGATTGGTTCTCCTTTATTCTGATGTGGGTGAAAACTGCTCAATGAAACCAAAAGTGTTGGTATGGTGGAGCAATTAGATGTATAGATTGTCTGCCTAACCAATGCATGTAACCCCTATACAGTCTCGTTATACCTTCCCTGCCTTTATTAAAACAAACTGTTGACTTCTCCCTATAGAGCATATGCCGACCCCCCCCCCCTTTGTCCTTGAAAGAAGAAATGGTCTGTTGCTTTGTGTTTGGTCATTAGTTGGGGCTCCAGACATGCTGGGCACACAGCAACAACACATGAAAGGAACTGCTCGGGTTTCACCTTTGTAAAGGTGGTCACTCGCATAAAGACAGACAGCAAACACACACACACACAAAGAGTCAGTCCACCCTCAGGGTAATGGCCCTTGGGAGATGGTGGCTACGGCTCCCATTTGACTCAAGGGGTTAATGAGAAATCCCTTCATGCTCATTGAAAGAGAGATAATTGCAGCTTTATGGATAAATATTTACTGTTTGGAATCTGCCACCGAACACCCATCTAAGATAATGGCCTAAAGAATTTAGTGTTTTAACTTTTATATTGATGTGGAGTTATGTTCACTCACAAAATCTTTTTTTTTTGTTTAGAGCTGACAGTCAAGCCAATATTCAACATTATGTTGAGAATATGGACTGATTTAATGTGTTGAGTTGAGCCAATCTATAAAGATATATTAGTTATTAGCTTGCATAAATAGAAGTAGCCACATCTCTGACACAGCCTTCAGTAAGTGTAAAAGAATCACATGTAGTTTGCATGATAAGGCTCTAGCACACTGTTTCTGTTTAGTGGATGGTCAGAGCTAGTTTTGTGCCATAGCATATAGAGGTGAAACGTCATACAATCTTCTTTCCCCGGAATACTGACAGCTGGCCACACAGCCCACATCATTTTATGGGCTGTCACTGCTGAAAACAAACCTGATGTTCTCTCTGGGCCCTGTACTGTACGCGTCTTCATTATCACTACTGCTGCTGCACACAGACCACTTCAGTTGGCCTCCTGAGCCACCGGTGAGAGGTCACAGTGAATAGGCTGGACCAGGAGGGAAAAACAATATCTCTCTTTTTTTTCTCAGTCTGGGTCTGTATTAGGTGTCAGAGGCTATCACAGCATAGCTGACATGTCACTCTCATTAGATATATCCTTCTGGTTGGTTTTTCTATTTCTCTCTGTCTCTGTCTCTTTTTCCCCTGTGTCAGTAGATAATTGGACTCCCCAATCATACTATGGTGGTCTGGGATACTTAGGGGGAATGATGAATTTTGCTTTTGTTTTGGCAGGGCTCTGCAGTTGCCAAGCAACGATCCTCATCATTGCTATGGAGTGAGAAATATGTTGGTTGGGGGGAGAAGAGCTCCTTGCTGGAGCCTGTGTTCTTTGTTTGTTTGTTTGTTTGTTTGTTTGTTTGTTTGTTTGTATCAAGTTGAAATGGATGGAATTGTGTAGCCCTGTGAACCGTTTGTTGTTTAAAGGGGCAATTGAATGGTCACGCATATAAAACACACACACATACACATCTGCACTACTGCATTCAGGGCTTCCAGTGAAAATTAAATGGGATAAGTTTTTGTTAAGGTGTGTATTTATGGAGGTGTGTAGGAGGCTTATTTATGCCCTGGGCCTTTTCAGAAATCAGTCGTCACCTTTGCAAGCTCAGACATGATGTTGTTGATGCTGTGCAATGGGAAAAATACTTTGGGCCATAGTGAAGAAACTCTACCGTTATCTGTCTCTACACCCGCTGCTCAGGCTGTTTTACCTGTTGAACTGGAAATATTAGGAGTTGGTGTAATGGAGTTGGTTGAGGTGGCTTTGCATAAACAAAAAATGTCATCATGGAGCATGTAAATCTAAACCATCACCGTATTACTAAATGGGTAAAGATAACCTCAAGTATTGTTGATCATGTTGACCATTTCATGTATTTAGGAGAGACGCTTTGAGCAGCTACATACTTCTATATATATTTATAATTCTTCTATATGTACTACTACTTGTTAAGGGCAGAGATAGGAAAGGGTTATTTTGGTCTCTAGTTGCTGTGAATAGCCTATATCTGGTGTATAGTGTAGGGGAAGCAGCCATTTATTTATAAAAGGTGCGATATTAAGGCATCAGGAACAATAAGCCTGTAGTATTTCAGTTCTTCACTTCCTGGAATGGAATTTTGTCATGATCAAGTCAATATCATCTGATATTTTGTTCACTGGTTGGAATTATATTTGTAAGCATATGGAAACTACTGTACTGGGGCTTTGCTGATTTCAGTCACATCAGCTTTTGCAGCTAGACGGCTCATGGCTGACTGTTGCTTCTTTACTCAACCATTAGCTGACCTTTATTGCTGCTGTCCTGACTCATGACTCCTGAACACACCTACTTTGAACCCCCTATACATGACTGCACACCACTGGGCAGTCAATGAACCAAGCCATGGCTGACTAGACAAAAAAACATCTTGCTAGTAATTTTCAGTTTGGCCTACTCAGACAGGCAGGCAACGCTTAGCTAACAGATTAAAATCTGGCTAGCTATCTCGGAGCCAGATTGTGGCTGTAAAACTCACTGAGCCTGTATAGATGACGGGCTGATAACAATGGCTGATTTGCTCATATTTAAAATGGAGTGGATTTTATGTTAGTTTTACCTTAGTTCTTAGACAATACCTTAGTTTTACTTTAAATTCCACAGTGAATCAAAGGGATGCATTTGATAATTTGTAAGGGGGATACTGTTCCCACCATAAATCACCCCCCCACCTTAAAGGATAATTTGGGCCATTTTCGACCTGCACCTTGCAGGTTAAGAGAATGCTAAGACTAGCTGATAGTATCTCCTCCGACTCTTCACATGTGCTTTATGGAGAGTACCAATGTCTGCCCTCAAACAGGTGGTTCAGAGTTCTGCAATTCAAATGTAATAAATTGAGGAATTGTTTTATCCCCCAGTCAGTTAGGTTAATCAAGATGGCAGGCCATTCAGGAAAGTGCAATCTGGGACCCCTGTGCAATAATAATAATTGTGGCATGTGCAATATCAAGGATTTTGGTGGAGTGAGCAATATATGGGTCCAGTGCATTATGGGGGTAACCTAAGGGTCCCAGTGATATTTTGATATTATGATGATATATGTATAATTGAGTGTAATTTGATTGTGTTTCATGTCCCATGTCTTGAACCCTGTTTATGATGTATGTTTTTTTTAATGGAGCTGCTGTGATGCAAAACAAATTTCAGAGAAAGCTGACAGTTGTATCGTATCGTATCATATCATATCTTTTCCCATCATACCGATTGGCTCTGACCAAAATTTAATCAATGCTTCGTTATAGTGGTAAAAAAAAATCTCAAGGCAATCCTGTTTTCGTACAGTTTGGCCATTGCTTCATTGTTTCTCTTTGCTGGCTGCTGGTATGCATGCACTGGGAGAATGGCTAACACAGCTTCAAAACTGTACCAAACAGTCATGTCTTAAGATATTTTTAATAACATCTATTTACAGACACGTATCACTGCAGGATAAGCATCACTGTTTAGAAAATGTTTTGGGTTATTTTGGGATTGATTTTTGTGGTGTCTTATTGCCCCAAAGGACAGTATTGAGACTAGCGATCTGAGCAAACTCAGTCTATGAGTACCGCTATAACAAATTAAATTTGATGAATGATAAAATTTTGGTCTGAGCCGAAAATGCCTGGTCTCGACCAATTTAGAGGACTGGCTCTTCATTTTAACTTAAGTGATGACTCATTTGCCCAGAAACCAAGGGACAATGCTTTAAATACTTAGGAATGACTATTATCTTTTAAAAATAAGTCACCAAGTTGTCAGTAAATAAGACACAAGCCAAGTATGCTATCTCATAGACACTGATAATGCTTCTCTTCTACCCTCACTTTGTATTCTCTATGAATGATCTATAATTAAATCTTTTATCCAAATCTGTACATTTGATTAACAAATTATTCATGCCCAAGATGTCCTGTGTGACAACTATTTGATAATAATATTGTCTTTGTTGAGATACAACCCCCCAGAAATCTACCTTTTGTAATTGCTAACCCTAATGCCGTCGTCCTTTTATTTGAGTCAGTTAAAATTGCCACCGCTTAATATTCTTACCCTCACCCCCTCTCGCTCTCTCATAGGTCTTTATCTCAGTGAACTGCCTGAGTACAGACTTCTCCTCCCAGAAGGGTGTGAAGGGGATGCCTCTGATGATCCAGATTGACACCTACAGCTACAACAGCTGCAGCAACAGGCCCATCCACAGGGCCTTCGCTCAGATCAAGGTGTTCTGCGATAAGGTGAGAAAGACTGCCAGAGGGCTCTGTGGTGTATTGGAGAGAAGGGAGATCAGCTATGAATCTACTGAGGTGTCCAGAGCTTTTATTGTGCATTTGAATAGACTTATACTTACACTGATGAATGAATTAACTCACTTTTCTTGTGTTTCCATATACTTGATTACTGTATACCCTCTATTGCTCCTGAAAGAGGCTGAACGTGATCTTGGCAAATATGTCAGTATTTTTTTTAAACCTCTTGTTTTGCTTCCGGTTGGTAAAAGTATAGTTCTTGCTTATATAATCTATGAACTGAATCCCAGTTTGATCTCATTCTGCAACGGAATCTCTAGTTTACCAGTGCAGGATTTAGGCCGCCATTTTCCGAGCTGTTGGCTCGCGTGCTTGTGACTTGATTGACAACCTTCATTTGAATATTCATTGATGCACTGGGCTGGGGTTGCAGGGTGGGCACGTGACACGTGTTGACTATAATGAGCATGAGACAGGGACCCACCGTCACTGGTCTGCAGCACCATTTTAAAGGTTATATTGATAACATTTTTATGTAGACGAATAATTAATTAATTTAAATAATAATACATCCACAGAGCTTTTAGAATGGTGCGGAATAAAAGTATGCCATTTCCAAAAAATCCATTATGATTGTGAATTAATCATTTTTATAAAATTGTCAGGTCCAAAATGAACATTTTGTTTATCTCTGTAAGATGTCTGACGTTTGGTTCCTGCTCCTAACAAGGCTTATGAACCAATAGTATAACGACGTTGGTATCACGTGGTATCTCTGTGTCATCAGTGATCAAGAGTCTTAGTAGTTGCCAATTAGCTATTAACTAGCTTAGCTTAATTGTCTGAACAACAATAACCCATAAAATTACCACTCTGCATATTTAGACAAAATCAACAACAACTACCAACAGCCATAGTCCTTAGAACCTTAACTAATGTGTTGTCACTGGTTAGATCATGAAAATTAGAAAAATAACAATCCCTGAGGAGGTATGTTAACATTAGTGATTGGGCAACCATTTACCTAACATTATAGTTCCCTATAATGAAGATGCGCACCAGAGGGGATTTAGAAATGGATATACGCAATGCTGACTGAAAAATAAGTAGGTACCTTTATACGCCGTATACCTGAGTATACCCTGCACTACACCACTGCTTAGATGACTAGCTAAACGTTACCTAAAGCTAGATAGCCATATCGTAAGATTACCATAGATTACGTTACATGAATTTTGAAACACCACTGCACAAAGTAACCTAAATCTATAGCTAATGTATAGCTACATGTTGCAAAATGAATTTATTACTGTTATCACAAATCACTTGACATCTCATGACTATGAAACTACGAACTGGCAACCTCTTGAGGGGTTATGTGCTTCGAGCAACAGCGGTGTTGTGAAGTGAATACAATGGGAGGGGGAGTGCGACATCTGGCGGCTGAATGTTGTCAATAGCACCTTTAACTACTCAGTTGAGAATTTAGTTGTGGCGGTGGGTGGTGTGGCGTGTGACGGGCGGGTTCAGTAATAAACTAGTCAAACAAATCTTTTTGAATAACTCTATTTATTGCAAACGAATAACTACTCAGAATAAATAACTATCTATATGCTATCTATAGAACAAAACACAGACTTTAACTCTGCTTTTTGATGAACATATCAAAATAAATAACTAGCTGAGAGAACAACCGTTTTCATGTCGGAGCAAGTAAGTCTTACAGTATATCTTTAACATCTTTCAGAGATCCCATTATAATATTGTTTGAAGGTATTGGTTTAATTTATTTAATTTTAATATTTGATGTTAGAAAAGCTTAGGCAACTGCCTGTCTTCGACTGTGTCAGTGATCAAACCAAACAGCCAATTAAAGGTCATGGTCAGTATTCAAAGTGACTAATCAAAGGGACATCAGCCACTATTTATTCCATCCCTGCCTCCAAAGTCTCAAAAGTCAACTTGACAAGCGAGAGCAGTTGCGTGTAGGGAGGGTCGAGCTCACGCTCATCACAGCCCCGTGGTTGCGGGACTGCATTTGTGCACGCGGAGCAGAAATGCTCCCTCGTGAGGATGCCTTTCTGCTCGCAGATACTGGTCTCAATCTACTTGGGCGGGCTGCCTAAGTAGAGCCTATGTATGGGAAATGCTGCTACTAGAGGCTGACATCATGCAGAATCATGTAGAGCATCTTTAATGTGGCAGTTGCTGTTTTTCATAGGGAGCAGAAAGGAAGATACGTGATGAGGAGAGGAAGCAGCTCAGGAAGAAGATAAAAGGTGAAAGCAGAAGCCCTCCTGGGTATAGAATGTCTCTACTATTCAGGTTAATTGATGATGGTGATAATAGTATTATTCTTGATGTGGCATTTTTCTGAAAATACAAGTCCCTTACAGGAAACCATCGATTGAATAGAAGAAATAATGAAGTTAAATAAAAGACAGAACGTTAAACAATATAATAATAATAATAATGTAAAGCAATTAAAAAACATGATCAAATAGAGTTATGGTGAAAATGTAGTAGTAATAAAGGACTGACGCATGAAGTCAGCCAGAGAAGGGATGAGGAGGAAGGAAGGATCTCCAGTCTTCTTCAGGGAAGGTTTGCTTGTTGCATGGCAACAGATGCTGAATTTGTATTCTGTCTGGATCAGGGAAAAGTGGCAACCCAGGGGGAATTTCTCCAGTAAAGAAGGCTGATAGCACATTGTTCAAAGGCACGACAGACCTGGACTCCCAGCCCGTCCTTTTCATTCCTGATGTCCACTTTGGCAACCTGCAGAGAGCAGGCCAGGTGAGGGATCACTTACTTTGTCACTCGTCTCAAACGCTGTCTCTCACACACACACACACACACACACACACACACACACACACACACACACACACACACAGAGAGA
>OMKK01018016.1:9395-24363 GCA_900302305.1 Polymixia japonica
TTTCTCTGTCTCTTTCTCTCTCTCTCTCTCTCACACATCTCTCTGACCCTATGTCTCTCTCTCACTCTCTTGTCTCCCCTCTCTCTTTAAGTGTCTTTCTCTCACTGTCTTACTCTCTTTGCCTTCCTTTTCCTCTCTCTCTCTCTCTCTCTCTCTCTCTCTCTCTCATAATCCAAACTGTCATCAACAGATTCTGACTTAAGCTTCCATTTCATCCCAGAGGCCACTAAAGATGAAACGTAGCTGCTGGATTTCCTCATAAATGTCTCACTAAGTGCTGATGTGCCAGGAGCCCTCTTTAGCTGGTTGACTGCTGCCTTAGCAAGGCTGCTTTGCAACACCTGCTCGCGTGCACGCGCGTGCACGCACAGGTCTACTCACCGCCTCTCCCTCTGTCTGCTCACACAGAACGTGTGTGTCCCCACTGCACTCCCTTAAAAAAAAAAATCACGTGGCTTGCTTTCATATTTGATTTATTTGGAGATAATATCATTGGTATGCGTGCTTTTAAAGGGAGGGGCTGAGTGGAATAGGGAAGACGGTGAGGCAACCTTCTTACCAGGCAACCAACCAGCCAGCCAGAGAGTTAGCACTGCAAACAGAGGACATTCACTAATCCTCACCTGCTTGTCAGGAGAGCTACAGGTACCTGCTGAAGCAGCCAGGCTCTGGAAGACATTCTGACACTGCGAGAATGTGTGTGTGTGTGTGTGTGTGTGTGAGACTGAGCTAGCGAGAGTGAAGTGACCAAGTAAAAAAGTTAGCGTGTGTGTGTGTGTGTATGTACTGTATGTGTGTGTGTGTGTGAGAGTAAATGAGATAGTTAGAGGCAAGTAGAGAAGAAAAAAACAAAATTTGTTTTTGTGTGTGTGGTGGGCAAGTGAGTGAATGTGAAAACAAAACTGAATTCGTCTGTGGGTGTGTGTGTGTGTGAGAGAGTGACAGTGTGAGTCTGTGACATATAGAGAATATATAAATGTGCGTGAGTGAGCGTGCAAATGAGTGGCTGAGTGTGCCAAGGAAGTGGAGAGCGCAGGGAGAGACATTGAGTGGTTTCAGCTGGGTGGGTGTGACAGTCTGTGGAAGATTCACAATAAAAACGCCTTCCGAGTGTCAATCACCACTAATATCATGCAACAGACAATAAAACGAACAGATCCGGAGATAGAGGCAGACAGATAATTCCTTATTAGTATAATGAGCCAAAAATCTCTGTCTCACACACATGCACGCACGCACACACACATACAAATACAACAGGCAGGGGCCTGGACAGCTGTGCATCTGCAAATGACTCAAACTGGTGACTCACCTGCTAGTCTGTAGTCTAAAATGACCTCACTATCTTCTGCCTGTGCCATTGGACACTGGGATACCAAGGGAACGATAGAAGATACTTGTACATATGAGCTGATTAGACCAGGGAAAGGTTTGAAAAACGTAATATTGCATATCAATGTTACCTCTATAACATTACAGTATATTATATCTGCATTGGACCTTGAATATCCACTTTCTTTCTGAGTCAAAATGTTTCATTCAACTTAAAGAAAATATATATACAAATGTATACAAACTGCATAAAGAAGACAAAACGACATCACTATTGTGTAGTGCTGAGTCACACATATGACAATATTCAATATTCTCTACTGATGATGATCACTGCAAAAAAAAAAAAAGTTTTACAGGGAATTACTGTAAAATGTATTTCAGATTTTTCCCAAAAATTGAAGCCACAAAATTGTCAAATGAATGTTAACAAGTTATTTCATTTTTATGCACATCATTACATTATATTACTGTTTTCTAAAACTTTTACAGCATATTACAGCATATGCATTTCTATGTCAATATGAGTAAAAATATGACAAACATAACATGTAGGGTGTTTTATGCCATGTCTGATGGGTGTTGTGATACTGGGCGTGTGGGTTTATAATACCGACTGGCCAATACTCTGAGATACTAGTCCGATTTTGGTTTCCAACACACATATAAACAGAATCTGTAGTGACAATGAGGTCCATATACACACATACATGACATGAGAACCCTGAGCTGATATTACTGACTCCAAAAAGCCCAACCAAACAGCCCTTACAATACCAACATGTGTGCCTGTGCGAACAGTGTGGATGTTTGTTTCAATGTGGCTGCATGCAGGCGTGTTCTGAGTATATTCGCCCAGTCCCCAAATCCATCATGCATGCCCCGACTTTGCCAGAAATTCCAAATAGAATTCATCAGCAATCACCATTGCTCCAACTCGTAAGCGTTCGACCAATAAGGCGCCGTTAAACGTGGTCAAGGGAAGAGAGAAAACCGCCCCGCGCTGCCGCCCTGCTCCCCTTTAATAAACCAGGTAAGAGTCTGAAAATCCCCTTGACTCAAGTTGTTTAATGACCATAACTAATGTCGGTGTCCTCTCCCCTCTCTTTGTCTTGTCTGTGTAGCCAGCCTAATCGCTGCTGACAGTCAGCTTTGCTCTTTTATTAGCTCTGCGTCGCTTGCAATCAGTGACAGTGAAGTCAGGCGGCAGGAAGGGCTTGTGTGAACTCAACACCCACTCGGCCCCAGCATCCAGCCTCGCACACACACTCACGCACACATGCATACACACACACACACACACCCAAACTCACACCCAGTTGGCCCCAGTGCTCTGCCTCAGCCTAGTCAACAAAACACGAAACCTTACACGCACACAAATGTAGTGCGCGCATGCGCACACCCACACATTCGCCAGGGCGGTGCATGCGTGCACATCAATGTATGTAGACACACATTGTTGTAGGTATGCAGGCACATAAATGCATGGGAACACACACACACGCACACACGCACGCACAGTAACAGCCTTGGCTGGGCGGCTGCTCACCTCCCTGTATGTGGGTCAGGCCCATGCAAAGCTGTATTGATTTTTCTGGCTGTGTCTGACTGTGTTGCCCCCATGTCAGAAAGCCTGACTGCTAATACGACAGCTAGCTAGAATGTCTACATACACACACACACACGCGCGCGCGCACACACACACACACACTCCAACAGTTCCAGTTTGCTGGCTTCTTCTTGTCAGTGCCCTGTGAATTGGCAGACAATGGACTTGTTTGATAAAAAGGAGGGCTGACATTCGAACGGGCAATTTGTGAGCGACGGGGCGGGAGAGAGGGGTGGAGGGGGGTCAGGAATTCGCTTCACTCTCTTAAAAGAATGTAGCGTCACCCATATGTCCATCTGCCCTAGTGCATACTCGACGGAGTGGAAGGGCAGGGATGTGAGAGTGCTCTCTCTCTCTCTCGCTCTCTTTCTCTCTCTAACGCCGGCCTATTTTGCAGGCCTGACAACACTTTCTCCCCACTCTGGTGCAGAGCAAAAGCCTAATGCTGTTTTGTCTATCGCATTAAACCATGCAGCGGCCATCTAGGACACTATGTAGGCCACAGCAAATAAGAGATAGAGAGAGAGAGAGAGAGAGAGAGAGAGAGAGAGTGTGATGGCTTAAAACCTGTGCCATCCACAGTTGAGGTCAGACCACTATGTAGTTCAGCCACATTTTGCAGTAAAATATCTAATAATATTGTCAACATTTTAAACTGCAAAGCGGGGATGTCAGCCATCCTGAACAGGAAACACCCTTCAACTCCATTTAAGTGCTTTTTAAAGTTCCTATTAATCCCCTTAACCACAGGTCTGAAACTGGTATTTACCACAGCTGACCTTTTGACCCCAGCCACTGGCTAATGTCTCATTCTGAAAATTGGCTAATTTGTGAAATGGCCGAATTTGGGGATAAAAACCTCTTAGAGCTAATGGCTGGCTCATTTGAATATATCCGCCATGCTCAGGGGAGGGCAAGCACAGGGCAGCACTGCTACCAGCGAAGCCAGCTTGGGGTTGGTGAGGTGTATTTGCTGGAATTGCCCATCTCAAAGAAGCCAGATTTCTCCTTTTCACATCAATCTGAGCAGCCACGGCTTTCAGCGCTTCCATTAGCTCACCATTCGTTATCCATGTACGCTGTAGGCTTTTTCTCAATTACAGCCATTTATGGTTTCTGGAGTAATTACATCAAACTCAAGTCAGTTACCTGTAAGGTGTGTTCTACTGTAAATTAATTTGGAAGTTTCTGTCTTACCCCCTTTTCATTCGGTAGTAATGGGCTGTTCCTGTTCTTATGCAATACATCCAGAGGGCTGAATGAATTCTGAAGCAGCAAACTGACCTCATGAGGGAAGGAGACAGCATTTCTAGAGTTCAGAGCAATTTCCATCAAAGCCGGGAGATAGAACACGATACGTGACAAACGATGCCAGGCAAGCATATTGTTTCGAGCTGGTACACGCTGCAATGCCCACTAGTAATTAAAGCCTCGTTATATCATTGTGACGTAAAAGATAATTCAACACACGGTTAGCGTGTTAGCTATATTTCTGTTAAGGCATATCTGCTTCTTTGGATTGTAGAAAGTGAAGAGTGATGCGAGAGAGGGGGTAACCATGACAAAGGTCATTATCCGGGGTTGACCCTATGACATAATGAACACGTAATACTCACATTCATTTGGGGCGGTAGGGTGGTGCTGTGAGTAGCGAGACTTTGTTTCAACAGAGGGACCCGTGTTCAAGCGTGTCGGACAGCATACGCCCTGCTGAAGTGTACGTGAGCAAGACGATGACCGAGACACTTCCTGCCAGCTCCGGGGGCACCGTCCTGTATCTGACCTCGCACTCCTGCCTCCATGGGAAGGGGATTAAAAAGATCTCCCTACGAAGATCAATAAAGTATTACGTTATTGTTGTTAAATTACTACACTGAGTCATCAGGATGCCTCTGACGGCCTCTTTGATGTTTTTGGCTTTAATATTAAGTTTGATTAACTGATTGTTTTCTGTGTGTTTGTTACAGTATGTGACTTTGGACAACCAAATGTTCTGCTAGATATGTAGACAGATGTAGGGGTGAGGTATTGACCTGGGAGATCAGGGCTGACCTCATTTGAGGAGATCAACTTCCCCTAGAAAGTGCAACTTGGACTTACTGAATTATTATTATTATATTATTATTATTACTATGCTTTTGCCATGGCTGTCTAATCAGATGGAGAAAAACTCTTACTTGTTACTTTAACTGTTTACTATCAAACATAATGCTTTCTGCATTTTTGCTAATGCGATTGATTGACCAGAAAACAAGAACAATAGATATTGAAATTTATATTAAAGCCTTATCCAGTGAAACCATTACCGTGGCCAATTGTTGGGGCCCTTTTAGAGCAATATCTAGCTTCACCTTTTTTTGATCAATTAACCAACAGGGCCCTGAAAAGAGTATATCTTTAGCCATTCAAGATGTAAAGTACAGCAACTTCATCAATTAAAACATAAATGATCCTTTGTTTTTAGTTGACTGAACTTCATGAGAAATTTTATTTGGCAAGACTATGGAAATAAATATGAACTCTTTTTGGAATCATGCAGTCCAAATGTAGTACTATTCTCTTAGTACTAAGAGAAGATGCATCATTCATCAATACCTATGAAAAAACAACAACAACTTACTTGTAGTTACTCTGTGTACCTGCTGTAATTTGAGCAGTGGATATTTCCCTGTCTCAGTTACCTTCAGCATATTTAGCCAGCCCTTCATTTGCTCTCGTCATTTAGGCTAATAGCTTACTCAGCCTGTTTATGGATGGCCCCTCAGAGCTAAATTAATAGAAGAGACTTTGGGGACCAGATACGAAAGTCATAAGCAAGACTGTAATGCTCATTTGCAACGTACAGGCTAATTACCAATTTGCCACTCTCCAATCTTGTTTCATAATACGTTCACGACTCTACTTCTTTTGTGTTTTGGTGCCTGCGAGCTATGTATGACTTTTATACAACAGAGGATGCCTTGCCTCTGTCTTTTTCATAACTTCATGTGCTGAAGATATTGGGCTCTTAGACTTGCCCCACGCAGGCCCACATCTAACACTCACTCATGTGAGAATGGTTCTCGGATTGCCTTCAGGTTTGACGGCGTCCTCTTTTACTGCAATCTTTGACTTGCAGAGAGAGAGAGAGAGAGAGAGAGAGAGAGAGAGAGAGAGAGAGATAGGCAGAGAGAGGAAAATAGATACTGCTTCGAACATCAGCTATTACTTGAGGTAGCTCTGCAATCAAAAACTGAAAATAATGACACGCTCCCCGTTTTGAATGAAGTTTTCTAAGATTCAAATGTTGGAGTGACTTCATGGAACTCAGATACGGACCTTTTAAGACCAAATCACAACAACTAAGAAAACCTTGAATCTACGCAGCACAGTGCTACACTGGTCATTCATTATCACAACCTTTGCTTGTCTGTGTTTTCAGGTATTATCTCTACTCAATAATCCACAACATCAATTGACAATGTAGAATAACCCTATCACATTCACCTACTTTAGGGATAACTTTGAATTCACATGGAAATGTCCATAGGAGAATAGGAGGATCTATAATAAGTTAATCAGAGTTTCTGGAGTAAAACCAAGTCTTGTTTTTTTTCATTTAGAGGAAAAAAACAGGGACGTTTCCAGAGACGGGTCAAGCCTGGGACAAGGCACCGAAAACTGGAACTGTCTCTGGAAAACATGGAGGTCTGGTCACCTTAAACATTAAACTAATCAACCAAATGCTTAAATCAGGTTAAATCACTGTGCAATAACACTCAGATCTTTGAAGGAAATGCTTGAGCTAAACAGCAGAACAAGGACCATGTGCTTGCAAATCTGAACTACACTGTAAACCTGCATTAATTGTCTCTAAGAAAAGCTCCTGCCTTTTATGTACTTTTCATCTCTGGGTAAACAACTACAGCACAGTAACTCTTCATGGCATTCATTCAACAACTGAATAGACATCATCGTGTCTTGTTGAGAAACAAAGAATATGATTTACCCTGTGGATCTCAATAGAATTATAAAACATGCCCACAGCTAACTGAGATTTTACCTACATTTTTCTCAGAAATGTTACTGTAATGTACATATTTGAAGTTATAGAAAACTACAGAAAAGTACAAATTACACTTTTTACACTTATAAAGGCACACAATTAAGATAACCTAACACAGCAAATATAGACCTACCTGTTGCTGTCAATGAAAATAAAACTAGCAGAAAATGTGTGTTTAAACTTACCAATTTACGTTTAATTTACTTAATTTGAAGTTAGGGGGCTGAAGTCTTTTGAATAGTTATGTGAATCTACACGTTATTTAGCAAACCCAATCTGGCAGCACTTCATTGACTGTTTTATAGCTGGTTAACATCCCATTTTACTACTGGAAATCACCCATCTCCTTTATTTGGAAATAAATACTACATAGCTCCGGTAGTTGACGTCATGCAGTCCCGGCATTCAACGGTCGAAATCAAAACACCGACGTATTGTCAGTAAAACATTCAGCTCAATTAATTTGCACAGTGATAATGTAGTTAACTGTTGGTAAATCGAAGATACAGACTAGCTAACGATACGTGACACTTACTTTTCCAGTGAAGACAATTTTAGCCGGTGGACTCCAACGGTGAATATTCATCACAAATCCAGGTTTGGTCCATTTGTAGGCTTTCAAAGACTCTCCAGAGTAGGACGAGGGAAAGTTAATCAGGTAATTGTAGAGGTCTGGATACTGCATGTCTGGAACAGGGACATTATAAGGGTCAGTAATGTTTGATCTACCAAGTTTTGCAATATAGCTTCAATGTCCTTGTAATTAAAGTGCTCAGTGGGCTTGAAATCGAGGCTGGCGCCATTCGTTTTTTGCTCACGCTTTTCCTGCCAACATGGCAGCGTACACAGTTATGTTATGCGAGGCCCGGAGCTCTATAGGACATACATATCTGCTAAAAGGTAGGACAGCTTTATTTTCAGCGGTCTTTGTCATACATGGTTATTTGCCTATTTTCAGTTTCGTTGGAAATCATAAATAGCTAACACCATGCTAACTTGGCAAACCTGCAGTGGTACTGTTTCACCTTTGGTTAAAAACAAAACAAAACAACAGTTTGCAACAGTAAGATGTAGGGCAGAATTTGCTTTTTCAAGGCTCTTATCTAAATCACGTAACAAGGTTGCTAGATTTGATGTGATCTCCGCAAATGTAGAGCGTGTGTTTTTGAATAGTATCATCTGCTTATATCACCAGACCTACAGTCTTCTCACAAATTATATGGCCTTCAAGTGGATGTTATTTTTGTGGTTTAACAGTATGATTTTCATGTTGCAAAGACTTTAAATTGCAGCAATACAGTAAAAAAAACAACACCATGGTTTCTAGAGGCTAAATGACCCAGGGAAAGAAGGAGAGAGAAAGAAATGTAATGTTGCCTTAGTTACCTACTACCTCTAAATGTGCCCTTGTTTCGCCCGAGCGTTAATATGTCAATGCACACACAGTAGTAAACTTGGTGTTGAATCATTAACTGTAGGAAATAGATCATTAAAAGTTCAAAAGAGATCTAGGTTAAACTCACAGAGTGAACATTATACCCTTTAAAAAAACTTAAAAGGCAAGAGCCAGTGGACACACACTATGAATAGCCCAATGAGCTTGCTACTGCCCAAAGGGCAGCGTTGCATGTCCATTGAAGACAACCTGAGTTGAGTTGTCCATTGAATATATTTACATTTTAAACGTTCTGCTAGATATTTAGACAGATGTAAGGGTCATTTGAGGAGATCAACTTCCCCTAGAGCAAGTGTGTAACTCGGACCAACTCTTACTGAGTGTATTATTATTCTATTACCTGATACTGTATGTCCCAAATGAAAAATTTGTCCTGACATCTTGTCATGCGAGTACTAGTCAAGTTGATTTTTTTTTTTAACTTTTTGATAGAAATGATCAACTGTCACACTCCTGTAACAACTAGCTTTTTTATGAGATTTGCTTTATCACATAGTATGTATGTATGTACAGTAGAGACTGACAGATTAGCATAAGGGAAAGAGGTGATGCAACATAGTCTTAAACCAGATTTTAGCCCACAACTTTGTAAGTACATGGTATGTGTCTTCATCTGCTGATATGGCAACTTGAGGGTGGCAGCCTTTTGATTAAATTTTAACTGGCTACTACTCTTTCTGTAGGATTATATCCAGTGGTGTGTCTACAACATTCTGAATGTCGGGGCCAGGCAGGAGCACAGACCCAGAGGGGGGCCATCAAGGCAAGTATTGTGTTTTGTTTTTTAACCCGCACCTGTCTGTTCTAAGTGTTACATGTTGGCTTAGTGAGGACCTAAATGCAGGACTCAGGCAGAGAGTGTTGAGAAAAACCCAAAAAGGAATTTAATTCAAGGAATATATCAAATGTCAACATGAAACACATCTAGAAAGCACACATACAGAAGACACATCTAGAAAGCACATATAGCAACCACACCTACAGGACACCTACTGAACAGGAGACAATGGACCGACAAAGACTGACTGGGGGAACAAGACTGAAATACACTAGGTGATTACAAATGAGACACAGCTGGGCAGATTAGACTAGACTAGGAAAACGCTGGGCGTAGAACTAAAGGAAACAGACCAGGGAACCTAATACACATAGAAATACAAAACCTAGATACTGAACAGAAAACATGATCAAAACAAGATACAACCAAGACAAGACAGCAGGATGCATGAGGGTAAAGCAGAATAACTAAAAGCCACACAGGGCACAATCATGAAAAGAACAGAATTAAACAAAACAAAGCAAAGCAGACACAACTAAAAGCCACGCAGGGCAAAACCATAACACTAAGTAGTCATATACATCTAATTTCTGTTGCATTATGAATTTCCAACATGTTAACTTGTTCAGCTTTCAATTTTATTCTTTTGCTTTCAATATTATTCTACTGTCCTCTACCATAATCAATATACTGAAAAATGACGATGCTTTTTATTTTGCCTTTACTATGTAGTGTCCCTTACTGTGTAAACAGTTTTGCAAATAGTTAAACAATCAAATCTCCAATAATACTCCTGTAGTCTCGTTGGAGTCTTTTACTGTAGATTTGAGACTGTCAAACTGTGATACAGAAAAATAAGATGGTAACACTTTATAATAAGGCTACATAAATTCTCTCCTGCTTTAGTTGCTTCCATTAACGTTGATGAATGAAACGTGAATGAATGCAGGGAGCACAGTGCAGTTCACCCAGAGCGTTCACTCAACCTTCCCACCTCATTTTAGCTACTTTTTCATTGGGCTACAGGGGCTTCTTTCACTGATACTGACAAGCCAAGGACAGATAGATCATATTCCGGATTTGGTAGGTGGGGCAGCAGTGGAGGGCAGTGCCACCCCTGGCCACGCCCCTGATTATAACATTGCTAGTGGGTCCGCACCATTTGCATGCAGGCGGACACCTTCGGCCAACAGCGTGGGTGGAGTCAGCACACCATTTAGAAGTTACTCTCGCCGGCGGATACACCACATTTCCTCAGCAGAGTCACATAGATGCTCTGACAGGGTATTTTGTTTACTACGTCACCACAGAAGCGTAGCTCTGCTCAATTTTAAAGGCGGACTCCCCCCACGCCGACCGTCATAGCCGCTCGCCAAAATATCCCTCGGCGGTATGAAAAGGAAACGGTCATTGACAGGTTGACGTCAAAGGTATAGCGTACAGTACGGTACTACAGCAGAGCTGTTGTCACACAAACAAAAGTCTAACAGTCTCACCCCCCCCCATCTCTAAGGAATTCAAATTGTTATAATCACCCTCCTTTCCAGCAAATGACAGGGCACACAGGGTTCATTGTCAAGTCAAAGAAGACAAATAGAGCTACTAGCTGATTAAATCAGTACTAGCCAGCCATCATACCAACATCAAGATTTTAACTGTAAACTAGTTTACTTTAAGTAGAGATAGAGAAACTATTGCCTTTGATGCACAAAAACTGGAAATATTCAAAATCCATCAATCAATCATTGGACAAATACATTTTTCTATCCCACTGTAGCCAATTTTTCAAGATTTTGTTTTAGAAAATCTTAAAATATGCGAGTAGCGATATCATATAATAACATATATTCACCTACTTTAAGATCTAACCTTACACTTTACATAACTAACAATTTTGGAAATCATGTACCAAAGTAAAGAACATGTAATAGATTGAGACATTTCCATCTGCCCTCTCCCTAGTAGCTTAGTGTCTCATATTATATATCATATGCTATACATGTCAACCCGTTAAACCTCTGACAAACCGCTGCTAACGGCCTCTTGACCCCTGTAGGGGATCACGGCCCTCCACTGTGCAATTACTTCACCACGTCTCAGAATGAGCGACAAATAAAGAAAGAAAATGTAATTATAGTACAAAGTTTCATTCTGACAATTGTCCAATTTCCTCAAGCATTTTGTGCTTGAGCTCGCAGTCAGTGTGCTCATCAAAGGGGCATATTCACTGCCTGTCAAAAGGCGAATAATAAATCCTTGTCAGCGAGGACTCGGTATGCATGCGAGAGGTTGGTCAGCAGGATGTTTCTCAAATGCTCCCCCCTTGGTCCCAATTTCTATGAGATCATGCCCTAATGATGACTTTAGGCCCATTTTTAATTATTTTTTGCATTGCCCTTTTTAACAATCATTCCACTCCTCTGCACAATTTTAACTCTGGAAGGCTGAGACAGATTCCTGTGATTGTCAAACGCCTTGTAGACGCAATCCTTTGGGGCTATATTAGTTCTTTTTTTTTTCCTTCGCAAGATGTGATGCATTCGAAGAAAATGGTGGAAAATCTGGAGGAGTGGTGTTTTTTTTTTTTTATGGCTTTCTCTGTGCATATTAGCTATGCTGTATCATGCCAGGCAAGCTCAGTTCTATGACGGTTCTTCTAAAGTTCAGATGTTGCAAAGTTGAGGCGTTACGTAAAACAGCCCTTATTTCCTTAAACGTCAGCCCACCCTTCACTCTTGTGAGGCTGCATTCAGTGGTCAGTGGTCAAAGAGAGCAGAGCAAGCTTCCTAGAAATAACCTGAGGAACTAATTTTAGACATGTAAAGATACAGACGTGCAGATCTTCAAGGTTTAACTAAATTACACTGTTTTGACAGTTAGACCCACATTTCTGAGGTGCGTTTCTGAATTATGGTATCTCCCGTTAATGGTCAACAGTCTAACAGACGTTCGGGGTGTGTCATATTTCAACACATTCAGTGTGTATAAATAGGAACAGAATTCTGTGCTACTCACAACAAAGGCTGTTATTGATGTGTAAATAGCAACAGATGTGATGTTGAAAAGCAAGACATATTGTGGCCTGCCTAGCTAGATTAACAGATGTGAAAAATGAAGTACTGTAAGAGTATATATATAAAATAGGTGCCTTGCGACTACTTCAGACCTAATGACCTCTAGGATTATGACAGATCAACACTAATTCTTCTAAAATTGAACTTTTAAGCCACACATAAGGCTAAACTCATGGCATCAACTCTATGATGGGGGATTTGTAAGTTCAGGTGTGAGAAAAATATTTCTGGAGCTGCAGCGCCACATTCATATTTGAGTAATCTACATGTGAATAATAAAGTAGCCTTCAAGGTTTATGTATTTTCCCTTCACAGGCAGTGTTATTAATAGCCTCATCTTTCTTGGAGACTTAAATACAGGATGAAATATTTGGACATGTTGATAGGAGAGGGAGGTAGGTCTAGGCCAAATAAACATTTGCTTTAATCAATCATTTGATTGAGCTACTGGCCTTTCTTTATTTATATTTTGCTCTGACATCACCTTCAGTCAAATGGCCTACGCCGCTGCCCCTCTATGTCATATCTGTATCTATTTAGGGAAAATCTTTACAAAGATGAATTATTTCTGAGCAAATCAAGTGCGAATCTCCTGTGTTTGCTTTGACCTTGTGAGTAGACTACAAAAAAAGTGCAGCAATCGATTCCTACCCTCTGAAGATGCTGCGATATTGTATTTTGGAATGAAAGGCAAAAAGAAAAAAAAAAAAAACACTTAATCAACTAACATTGATATTACTTCTGGCAATTAGGAGCATGCTGGTAATGATATGAGTTTTCAGCTGTAAATAATTATGCTGCCTGCGGGCCATACTTTAATTCTCGGCTGTACTGTATCTATAAACAATAATCAAACCAACAGCAGCAGGCTAAAAGTTGGAGATTTGCAGTTTGCAGAGCATTGGTTGAAGAGAAGCTTATTGGAGCCCTGTGGTGATGCCAGTAGTCAGGGTCACCTTCAGGTGCTCTTGTCTGTGCAACAGTGCACTAATGTGCAGCGCTATTGATCAGGCTGCCTGTGTGAACAAACACAGATGCAAATACACACGAAGCACACAGATGTGAACTCGCATGTAAACAGACTTATACAGACATAGACAAAGGGGAACATGCATAAATAGGAATGCTACGCAAACACCCATATATGCATGTATACAGTAAACACACAGAGACACATAAAAAGGCGAACGGAGAGACCGACACACACACACACAACTCAAACACAAACACACACCGACCAGCACGTACCAGCATCAGAGGAAGAAGTATTTAGAAGCCTGCACAGGCCTGATTTTTAGGCCCTTGTCTGGCCTTCGCCTGGCCCTAGCCTGGCCCTAGCCCGAAGCACGCAGGCCCTAGCCTCCGCATTTCACGCTTCCCCGATGCATTCAGAACTTTTAAAAGCTCTCTGCTAGCGATTCTTCTCTTTATCTCATCCATTGCGTTGCACTGACTTCATTACAATTGAGAGAGAGAGCAATTTTGGAGACCTCGGTGTGTGTGTGTGTCTGTCTATGTGTGTTTAAGAGTTTTACATTTAGTCCAATTTATGGACCGAACCCTACCGAACCTGAACTATATACAAGAAAATAGGCCCGAATGCGCTTCAGCGCTTGAGGTCCCGTCTGGCTCGCGTCGGGTTGCAGACCTCTAGAAGTATTGGCCAATGTGGTCTAGTAAATAGGGACATTAGAGGAGAGACATACAGTACTGTAGTTACTGCTGACGCCCTCACCTTGTTAATGTGTAATAGCACCTCATACAGGGTCAGCTCATTTGCTTACAAAGATGGTACTAGTAAAACCAAAAACTGTTCAAGAGCAAGTGTGGAAAATACAACAAAATTCAAATTCAAATAAATTTTTCTCGAAGTCATTTTACTCGCAGCTAACCCATATTGCCACTCTTCAAAGTAGTAATGGTAAAACTAAGAAATGAATGAAAATATAATATAAAATCTATTGTTTATATTACAAAAAAATATGTGTTTGTCATCAATTTGCTGTAATATTATTTCATGTTTGCGCTGAAACAGAACTACATATGCAAGCCACAGTAGAGGACGCTTTTTACATTCTTGCTGCATTGCTGCTGCGATTCAACGTACCTCCCTGAAAAATAAGTTTGCAACATCCTGCAGTACTAACGCCGCAGTGAGACAAGACGCAGGACTTCTACGACTGCCATTGCGGAAAAATGGCCAATGAGCAAACAACAAAAGAAAGGGACTTGACAGCCAACTTTTACTCACTGTCGAACAGGAAAACCCGGCATGCCAATGTCCAAGGACTAAGATGAAGAACATAATTAAGGAAACGTATGAAAGCCGGCGCTGGGCCTGAGATTAATTAGTCGCGTGTCAATACCCTCATCAATACCCGATTAACTAATGACACATGGCCCAATGAGGGCTATTGATCTGCTGCAAGTCTGCTGTGTTAATAGGTTGAAGTCGACACTCAGTGGGAAAGCTAACAGAAAACAGGAGAGAGTTACAGGGAGTAGAGGATGCTGGGGCATTAACACAGCAAAGACAGAAGTGTCCTCAGCAGTCAAATCACATTCGTGCAACAAAGTCTCACATGACTCCGGTGATTGCTGTGACCAAAATTGAACTTAGTCGGCTTCACTAGAATTCCCATCCTTTTAGCACTAATTAAAAATGACCCCAAAG
>OMKK01018016.1:25342-37407 GCA_900302305.1 Polymixia japonica
GTTCATAATAATTGGTACTGAAAGGTGACAAAGCAGCTTGCTTATCTGATAATCTCTCTCTCTCTCTCTCTCTCTCCCTCTCTGTGATGAAACAATAAGTGAACATCTCTTGGAGGGAGCTGCGTGAGCTGGCATGCCACACTCTGCATTAATAATGAAAAAACATTTAAAACACAAACGTTGCTGCCATCTGGTAGATGAGACTCTCGCACGGTTGAAACTTTATCTTGGTACATCTCCAAAAGACTGTTGTGCACAGTGTCAGGTTTTATTTCCTCTTTCCTAAAATGTGAAATAACCGTAAGTTCCTGATTTTGGTAATCATTGATATGCTATTAATTTAACATTTATTTGTTTTCATTTCATAAGCTTCATAAGCTTCGTACACAGGTAGCCCCAGATTATGAATGTCTCAAAATAGACCTGAGGCCTAAAAGATGCATTTAAAAAAAAAAAAAAATACATTTGATAATTTATTTGCAAACTGGATTCAAACTTTATTTTGCTCAGACTTTCCAGGTTAACAACAACCAGGAGCGAACAGGAGGGTAACTTGAGTCACTGTGTGTGTGTTTGTGTGTGTGTGATTGTGCGCGTGTGCGTGTGTCATGAGGGACACCGTCATCATCACCTTGACAACCACGGTGTAGTTGACCACCAAGAGGGAGAAGTCGTGCCGTGAAAGGTAAAATACCTCCTAACCTTATAAACAAAATAATGATATGTATCTGAGACATGAACCAAACTAACATGCGAGTTGGCTGCAGTAGAGATGGGTTGTTTTACTAATAAAAAGAGTCAAGTTACTTTCACAGACGTACTGATCAAGGTTTTGTCTGCTTCAAATTGACCTCACAAGAACTAATGCGTTATTTCTATGAATACAATGTTAGAATAAGCATGCATGAATTCATTAAGTATACTAAAGTATTTCGCTGTCCAGTGCACTATTGCAATATACTGTACCTTTGTGTGTGTATTCCTGCTTTTACAGTAAATGTAGGCTATACGGTAAACATCTCCCATTGCCCAGCGAGGAAGAAGCAGGCTGCCCTTTTTCTACCCCTATTGTCAGCTGTGTGAACTGTATGTCTTGAGGGATACTGGCTGTTGTCAAATACTAAGAAAAAGCCTGTTCACGAGCAGATAAAATATTCTGTGGTGCACTGTGCACGGTGCCCTGTCCCTGTGTGACTATTGAGTTACATTCTTTATCCCCGTTTGTGGAAAAAAACAAAGAATGTCAAGCGAAGATTTCAGGCCGCACTATGCCATAGTAAAGGGGAAGTGCCTTGTCCAGCCCAACACAGGCCCCACTGTCATCCTGGATTAAGGTTTGATTGAGCTTAGCTGACTAGATGACAGAGGGGATGGTCATTCTCAGGGCACAGGAGAGATACAAAGAAACGGTTGCAGGCCAAAGGCTTTAAGGTAGAGTACTTGTATAATATCACTGTAGTGGAACAACATGTGTATCAAGTTTTCACTGTGTATTTTTACATATTTTTGTATGAATGAACACTGTTAACTTTAGACTCAAGGGAAATTCTTGTAGAAACAACATCTTAGTTGCTCACTGTCCCCATTGTTTAATATTTCGCCCACTGTTTAAAGATCCGTCAGATCCGACTATTCTAGAGAGGTTGTTGCAATTGTTTGAAAACAATGATAAAGTGAAGAGGTGTATGGGTCAAAAACAAATGTTTAAAAGAAAACCCTGCATAGCTAACTTTTGCCGCTGGCTGGTGTTGGCAGAGCATGTTTGCCATGGGTGTATTGTTCAACACACGAGATGAGATAAGAGAACACAAGATAATTTAACACAACAGTGAACTGGTAGACAGTCGTCTCTTTTTAGATTGATACTGGTGTTAAGTCAAGTCCAAAAAGTGCATTACACTGTGTGCATGTACAATAATACATTCATCGCTTTTGACAGAAAAACTGAACCTCAAGCAGAAAAGTGAGTCAGTAATTTCTGTGGTTAACAAACTGCTGGCAATCTTTCTGGTTAGGGTGCCAATATTTGGCAGTATGCTAACAGTTTGGCCAACAGTTTTTACAACTAATGGACTTATTTTTCTCACAGCGTCACATTTTTATTACCTTTATAAAACATTCACACACACACCCATCTCGATTAGTAACTAAGAAAAACAAATCAGCAAATTAAAAACAGGAACGTTGAAGGGAGGTTTTATTTCAATCTAGCGCGCATGTAAAGGAAATGCTGCAAAGTAGCACGTTATCCGAAGGTATTCTTCTTCTTTGGTGTTGTTGGTGATAAGCAGGATCGGAGACAAATAGAAATATAGCTGAAGAGTTATTATTCCCCTCTGTTGTTTACACAATCAAGTTTATTGTGGGCCGTGATAAAAGGTGTACGGATATCCTGTGGTCTTTTCCTAGTTAATGTGTACGGACCGCACACCAGCTCTGCTTTCACTGAGTTATTACGGCGAGTGTAATTTGAAACAATTACAAAAACACTGGCCCACTTGTTACAACACTCATTTTCCCTCACATATACAAAGCACAGATTCAATAGCTTTACATGTTTTTCAATCACACCCAGTGGAGCAGTGTTCAGTGTGAAAAAGTATAGCATTTCATCCTAGCTCGCATGGTATGGGATAATCTTTCACATTTTGCCTGGGGTTTGTTTTGCTATTTCAGCAGAAACTTGTGCAAGCCATGTGAATTACCATAGGAAAAGACGATAAAAATACCAAATGATATTGTATCAGATGTAAATGAATAAACTATTTGAATAATAAGGACAAATAATTTGCTATCTATGATAATAAATAAATGTTGTTTATTGTCCCTTATTCTCCATGATGCATTACATAGATTACAGTTTTAAACACACAAACAGCAGTGAGATATCATAACGCTGCATGGAATGAAGGATTTTGTGCTGTACAGTAAGCTATTAAAAGAGCTCCTTTTGCAAATTCTATGCCTAATACCATCAACAAACCCTGAATTATAAGGTTAAGTTTAAGTTTAGATTAAACCCCGCAGCAATTTATCCTCAACTGCAGAAATTCAACCTTTTTTTTAGAACTGATATGTTTATCTTGTTTATTTCGCAACCTTCCTTGTAATTTTTTTTGTCTCTTCTTTTGCAGGCCTCTCTGTTCAGAGATCAGGGTTCAGCCGGTGATGGTCTCTTGCAGTTTGTGGAGATGGACACCTTTGGCAGTGTGAGTACAGTTTCACTTCTGGCCCCTATAGCTGCATAGCTAAACACAAGGAGGTCATGCCTTGCACCTTCATGTCTCTCTCTCTGAAGGTGCTGGCGCAGTCTGACCATTGACATTTAGCATTCCTCTGCGCTGCCTCTGGGTTCTCAATGGGGGATTGAGGGGTGCAGAGGCCAGTGCCCAGTTCTCAAGAGTAGAAACAAAAAGGCTCTTGAAAATCCCAAGGAGTTCCCATGATCCTAGAGAAGACCTTGATCCAACTTATGTTACATTTCCATTCCACGGATTAGGGCACACAAAAAGTACATATTTAGCCGAGTTATTTTGTCTTCTGTCCTGGATTTCAGACAATGAGCTGTGATATTTCTGTTGCCTGGGACGGACATGTTTGAAATGGTGATTTGTTAGTTATTATCATGTGTGGGACTTCGGCAGTGCAGGCCAGGACAGATTTTTATTTAGTCCATAATCATTGAGTATTCATGGTCTGCACTGACATTTCTAAGTCACTGCAGCAGCTTGTAGTGACATTTTCTGGTGGAAAGTTTTCAAAGTCATTTTTCAAGGTTTTTCCCAGTAACATACATAATCTGTTAGCATCAAAGGAGCACACATGCATAAATAATTGACTAATTCACTTAAAGGGGGCCAGCGTAGATTAATTAAGCTTGAATACTAATTATGTTTTCTGTCTACACCAACTGACGCGGTTGTTGTTAAGGAACTGTTTGGTGGGTTACAATTACCATGAACATATAAGGCTATCCTTTAAATGCAAATAGGCTCACATAAAAAAAAAAAAAAAAAAGTGTTTTTTATGCTTTTGAAATAAAATGCTGTACTTATCCTTAATGTTTTAAGTAAAAACACTTTGTAGCTGTTTTCATTGTTCTTATGACCTTTTACTGGTCTTTCATGCTATATAATTTTGGGATGGTCAATATTTTGAGAAAAAGGCCTTCACTAACATGAACACTACAAAATCAATTTATTGAATTCATTGTTTTAGCAATGT
Organism: Polymixia japonica; assembly: GCA_900302305.1. Lineage (NCBI taxonomy): Eukaryota > Metazoa > Chordata > Actinopteri > Polymixiiformes > Polymixiidae > Polymixia > Polymixia japonica. The sequence goes on from OMKK01018016.1 coordinate 29,567, forward strand.
CTTGCATAGTCTAATCCTGGGTGATATCTTTTGATCATTTTACTGTTGCCTTTAGAACTGTTTCATTTCATTTTGATTAAGATGCCATTTTAATTACTTTTTCAATTAGTGTATGGATCTCCTCATGACCATACTACCAAAATAGCCTGAAAACTAAAGTAACAAAACAGTTGTACAGATTCAGTACCAACTCTAGCCCAAGGAAGAGACTGAACGCAATGCCTTAATGTGCAGGGGTCTCTCTGAAGCTGGTAAAACCCATGTCATTCTCCTTGACTCCTTCTCCTGCCCACAGAGTGCTCGTCTGGAAATGGTAGCTTTAAGTTGCTTTGTGTGGACGAGGCTGGGCTGTCTGTGCTCCCCGTGTACGGAGCAGACACAGGGACAGGGGAAGACAGCTCAGGCCTTGTTTACAGCCGCGTGGGGAGGAAAACAGGCAGACGTAAATGAGGGTTGACGGTTTCATGAAGCACAATTGGTTGATGGCAGATTCAATGTGACTGGTCTGAACTGGGCGATGATCCGTACAGTATGCAAAATTCACTTTCTAGCTGGTCTGTGCCCACCAGCCCCTAGCAGCAAACAGTCTTCCCCAAGCCCTTCTAGCTATGCCTTTGAGTGCAACCAGAACTGAACAAGGCATTGTTGTGCCCAATTCCTTTTGACAACAATCACATTCTTTAAAAAAAAAAAAAACCTTCATGGATTTCTCTTGTCACCAGTTACAAATGATTTTTTTCTCATGTTGACTGCAAAGTAAGCATTTTGTGTGCTGGCATAATAAATAAATAAATAAATAAATAAAAGAAAGAAGAGGGGGGGTTGGGTTGATAAACAAAGATGTAGATGCCTTTTTGACAAGAGGATAAACTCAGAGGTTTCTGCATTCTGCTCTGCGTGTTGCAATCCACTGGATTTTTCTTGGCACATGACATGGATGACACACTCTGAATTTAATGCATTTATGCTTAATGGAAAAACATACTCTATCAGAAGAACATTACAGTGTTTAGTTTTCACTGCTTAATATATTTGTTAGTATTGGAACACTTTCTCCCATCTGAAAAAAATAAATCAAAGCTGGCAGAATGTTCAGTCATGAACCCCTTGGATTTTTTTTATTTTTTTATATAATATTGAATTCCTGGTTATCACTTTAGAAATGCAACATCTGCATGTTCCATCCAGTTATGGCACGTTAAACAACAGTTCCTGTATTACAAGGAGCATGCTGTCATTGTCAGTACAGGGTCTAGGCAGGGAGATGAGAACCAGGCATTTCTCTTAGCTCTCCAGACGGAGAGGTTTGCATGGAGCTGTGTGGATTAGATTTTTAGTGACAATGACCCAAAGCATTAGGCCTGGGGTGTATGTACTGTAGTCCTCCTCCTGTGTACTTTCCCTCATATGTTTACTAAGGGCATTTTTTTTCTTTTTTTCTTTACACTCTAACTGAACTTAAGGCGAGAATACATTCATACTAATCGGAAGACTTGTTGACATTTGCGAGAAACAGAGCTAATTCACTTAACAAAGTGAGAAACATCACCGATGTTTAGAAATGTGACCGGCTATTTACAGATTTGTACTTTGAGCAGAATTGATATGGAAATAAGTTAAGAAACCTAAAAAGTGAAATTTGGAGCAAACAAAATAAAAAAATAATTACCTTAAGAAATATCTCAAGTAGTATTAAGTAGTGATGGAAATGTTTATATGCTACATTATAAATGCACTTGCATTGATACAAAGACATCATGGATTATTTTGTACAGTAATTAGGACGATCCACAGAGCATTTTTGTCTGGCCTAAGATAAAACATAATGCACAGTAATTAAATGGGATTTCTCCTTTGGTTTTTTTGCCTCCTTCTTCAAAGTGGCTTAAGTCTCAAGGGCAAAAACAATGATTGGAGAAATAAAGGCGTGCTATCCGCCCACATTGTGCTAATTTGATGATTAATTACACTAGCAAACCAAATACCAGCCCCACCAATGTCTCTCAGTGTATCCGTTGTTATACTACTTTCAAACCTTACAGGATCATGTCAGATATCCTTGATTTAGAGTGGTGGCACATGACAAAACATTGTTGATCTTTTTTTTTTTTAAATATATAGTTTCATATACAAACGGACAGTTAATCTACTGTTTACACTTATTGTAAATCACTCTGGATAAGAGCATCAGCTACATGACTAAATGTGAATGTAAAAATGGATAGTAAATTTACAGTCATTCTCTACCATAACATATCACTGATAAAATGTCCAAATATTTTCTATTTTATAACTGACAATTAATGTGAGTCTTATGTAGCTCATTCACTTGATTACTGACTTAACTTATGTTGTTAAATAGGCCCGGTATTACACAAGGCAATTTTTAAATTATGTGTAATTTTCTTATTAGCGAAGCCATTACTTGCTTAGTTTTCACATAATAGTTTTACAGATTCTCTCAATTTGAACGCGCACCCAAACATTTGTCTATTAAATAGGTGTAAAGGGTGTTAGATGCTTAAAAAAGACAATCTACACTGATGATGTATTTGGCCAGTCTCTCAGCTTTGCTACTCTGTGTGCAACTCAGAGAAATTGATTGGTACCCAGTCGAAAAGAAAATGGTTTTTAAATAAGTTACAATTAGATAAGCATTAATCTCAGCGGTATAAATGAATGTCTTGCTGTAGGGCTTGTTGAATGTAAAAACAGATTTACAAAAACTCCTCTTACCAGATTGGTCTGGAAGTAGTCCTCCACTATTTTAATTGCTCTGTCATTTTGAGTTGAAACCCACCCCCACCCATCCAACCCCTTGATTTTGTCTTTGAAATTAAATATTGTATACAAATACATGCTGTTCAAGGGCATGAACACAGTTCATCACTGGAATCTGCATAAAATGATTCTTAAAAAGCTCCATGGGCTTTGAGCTACAAAGCCCTTTTTTATGGTGTCTTCTTATATAAACATATCCATAACAAAAACAACAACTTATGTTATTTACCTCGGCGCTCTTATTGTTCTTCTTGTCCACAGAAATGAGAGAAATGTGGGACTCTTTGTTTGTTCCACATACTCTGGATTTCAAAGAGACCCATACTTGCTTTAATATGGTCCTCCTTTCCCCTCCATGCCAGTGTAGACCACCTACAACACCAGTCAAAATGATGGTGACTTATCATGGCCGTGTGGATCTAAAACGATATCCGTGTAAACCGCTTGTCAACTTTTTTTTTTCCCCTGCATAGCGAGAACAAGTGCCACACTCATACGCTCTCCCAATATAATAGCACAGATACATATATTAACAGAAGCTCTGCTTTTTTTCGTATGTGACAAATAATATACGGCTTGTGGCAGCGTGTCTATTTGGAAGAAATAAAGTCACGCTTCGTCTAACTACTTATGACCACACGGCATCATGGGTAGAACTATTTCAGGAATATTCTCAATATGCTGTGATTAAGTGGAAGTGTTCCCTGATGCTTGGGGATGTACATCAAAGTTAACAAACTGCTATGGAGACCCATCACCAAGGGGTATTCATGAGGGCATGGGTTATTATGAGAGGTTCGTTGGAAGTTTGGCACTATTTGGGCTTTGCGGTGCAATTTGCTTTGTATCACATTGGGGTATATCATTGCTTTACTCATAAATCCCATATTGAATATTCTCCAAGCTTATCAAAAAATAAAAAAAATAAAAAAGCAGGAACCCAGCACCATGTTATTTAGAGACTTTTTAGGTTATGTTCATGTGGATAAAAGTAATAAGTAACGTATCTGGATTTCCATATCCATATATGCACACTCATGAAGCCTGCGTAAAAATACATATTTTTCCAGGAGAGAGTGTTGTTTCCCATTCATTTGAAAAAAAAAAAAGGAGGAAGTATTTTAATGTGACCTTCATTACGCATTCATGTCAACTTTTCTTATCTATTTATGATTAAATTCTTTTCCACTCCTGTTGTTCAATTAGTGCTTGACCCCTTTAGCGGCGATGTAAATTAAATGACATTTCAGTGTCGTCCCATATTTAAAATACTGCGTTAGTTGCGGATCATAAATGATGATCTTCATTCTGCAGCTAATTTATTCATTTAACAATTTCCCTCCAGAAGTTACAGCAGAAGGCTCTGCAGCAACCTAAGCAGAAGAAATCCAAGTCGGCTGAATTTCTGATGGGTGAGTCCTGCTTGATGAGTTATTGCTCATAATTTGTGTAAGGATTAATTAACTAATTACAGACAAATGGCTTTGGGCTAAATTTTGCTCTTGCTTGTCAGGGCGCAATTTGTAATTATTTTAATCATTTCTTCTTCTTCTCTTTTTTTCGTCCTCCTCCTGCAAGATTCTGATTTAATTTTAACCTAATTGTGTTTTAGTGACATTCGAGGAGGATGCGCTTGAGTATTTTGGGGCAGAGAGATCACTGGAAGAAATGTTTCATTGCCATTAAATGCACTTTGTTTTTTAATGTGTCACTTTGTAATACCTTTTGTACTGTCCTTAAACATATTACTTTTTGCATTTGTATTCATGTATTTATTTATTTGACAGGGAGAGAGGAGAGAGCGGGCGTGGAGGGCATTGAAAACCCAGCCTTCGATGAAGGAGGAAGCGCCGAGCCTTCTGTTTCCTTGCCTCGGCTGGGGAGAGAAATTCGAGGTGACAGGCCAGATAGCACCCTTACAGCTCACCCAAAAAAAATGGAGCTGCGAGCCTCTGCCAAAGAAAGAGGTGAAGCTTCATTCTTCATTAGCCTCAAATCTGTTGACAGTAGATGTGTTCCTGATCTAACCTTTCTCTCTCTCTCTCTCTCTCTCTCTTTCTCTCTCTCTCTCTCTCTCTCTCTCTCTCTCTCTCTCTCTCTCTCTCCCTCCCTACATTCGGGGGGCCCCCAGTCCCTGCATTCCAAAGCCAAGCGTGTCCTAACAAGCAACCCTGGTATAACTTCCTCCACATGAGAATGTTACGGTGGTGGGTGTTCTATCTCTATCTAGAAGTACCCTCGACACAATCAGCCTTGACTCCCACTCTCGGCTACATGCCTCGTGGTGGGATGGAGTCATAGGAGAGAGCATTTACATACGCTACTACGCTACCGAGCCGATCCGCTGTCTGTGTGGTGTGCTCACAACGCCCCCGACACACAGCTTAAGGCCAATCAGGCATACGAATACGGCCCCTTATAATTCAGTATGTCAGGGAGAACTCTTGAGGAATGGGATGGTAAATTAGGATGCGTTCAAGGTTGCGAGTGTGCCAGTTTTTCTCAGCGATGAGTCACATGTTAGATTCTTGATTTAATGCTGTTTATTTTTCTTTTTCTATGCATTGCTACTAATTATTATCAATTATTGTCATGATGTTTCATACACAAGAGGTAGGACTGCATTTAATTTACCGTGGTCCTTGGAACAGGCTTGAAATACGAATTACAACTTCTTGTAATTGTTTCAGCTTGCGTCAAGAAAGTCAAACCGAGTTCACTCCAGATATAGGAAGATACAAAATCTCCCTCGAATCTTAGATAACAATGAACGTAAAATATTCTTATAGGCTGAAAATGTTAATTTTTAAATAAGCTTGGGTAAGCAATCATCAATTACATTAACCATAGGCCCTGATCACACTGCCATCCTAATGCCACATTTCATTTGGTGTGTAAAACGTGACTTATATAGTTTTTCAAAAACAAGTTATTTGTTTGCAAGTTTAAAACGCCATATTTGAGTAGATCAAGTCAAATTTTTTTAAATGCTTTAAATGTGGCCTATGCTTATCTAAAGCCAATCGTTGAAACACTATTGAAAGAGCAGTGGCTAAAGGAGACTGAATAGAGACCGTGGAAGGCCTCTACATCTTCCTGTCAGTCTCTGTGCCTCTCTCTCTCTCTCTCGCTCTCTCTCCCTTGTTCTCATCCAAGATTAGACAGATAGCATGTGGTCCCTATGGTTTGGGGAGGCGTGTTATGACTCGCTTTTATTAAAAAAGCAGAGGACCAAAAGTAATACTGGGAGAGAGTTGGGCAGGGGGGTCCTGTGTCAAATCAATCATTCATGGGAAACTTTCTTATTAGTCTGTGTCTCTCGCATAGATGGAACGGGCAAAAAGTGCATAAGTATTACATTCTTCATACCATACTATGTGATACAAAGACATGGCAGTCCGTATTGGCAGTATTCGGGACTGCTCTTACGACGGAGGAAAATGTTGTAAATTTGATAATTTTGGAGTCACTAAAACAGAATAAATTTTGCCATGAGCGGGGTTGGGTTTATTGGTTTACAAGCTTAATTTGTTTGATGTGATTTTACTGAATATAGCATTTACTTAAATAAACTGTAAATCACTAATAACAAAAATTGGCATTACAAGATAAGCAAGATTTTTTTTTTTTAAGAGACGGTTGACGTGCACTAGCGAATTTCATGCCACCGATTCAGACGCACACACAGTGTGGACTGAGGAACGTTCCTGTCTGCCTAATGAAGGCAGGTGGCAGGCCCTTTCATGTTTGTGACACTTCTATTTTGTTATCCTCAAAGTCTTTCATAACATTTCTCTGTTAAACTATGGCTGGCGAGAAGTGGGAGTTATTGATAGCTTGCATGTAAGAACAGGGAATTGAAATTTTCATTAGAGGGAAGAATTGGAGGACAGCCAGACTATTTAGGTAAATCAAAGATATGATTCAAAAGGCGAGATCCATGAAGCTGCTGCCATTATGCAAATTTGCGTTTGAAAAAAAGGTTTCATAACCTCAGAGCTATTTGCAGAGAAATTGTTTAAACTCTCTGTTGACGATGTAAAAGGACTTAACGTGAATTTCACAGTCAATTTATGGCACCACTGAAAAGTCATACGGCTGCTCCTTGCTTAATAAGTATTTCAGTATTTGAGTGTGAAGAGCTCAAAACTAAGGAGGGAGAGCAAAACCCTCTACCCCCAAAAAAAAAAAGAAGCTTTTTTTGGGTAGTGGGCTGGTGGGCGAGTGACGCTCCTTATGCAAACACACTCCCTCACATTTTTTATGCGTCCGAGCTCCGATACCCTCAGACTCCTATAAATGCGATCCTTGTGTGGCATATATAACATGATATGATGCACCGCGCTTTTTTTTTTTCTCCCTTTGCCCCACAACCAAAGTAATACAAGTAAAGCAATTTAGATTTGAGTGAAATATTCACGGCCTGTAATGAGAACGATTTGGGGGTTAAGAAAGCAGCTTGGTGGGGTGTACCCTTAATAGAGGGAGCCCCGGAGCCACAGGATTTCTATAAACTCTGTGGAGCAGACTTGATGCCCATAGGTCAGTGATTGCTAATAAGAAGTCAATGGGACACGGGCTTGGGTTATTTTCCCTTGGATCTGCTCCCCCGAAGTCGCCCGGTCCTTTAGGCCGCTGACCTCCGAGTATTTAGAAGGTATTGTCTTTGAAATTCCAGGTACTTTTGGGCTTGTAGACTTTCTCATTAGTTCCTTTTGAACATGGCAAACATATGGCAGTCTTATTTAAGAGATTGCCTGCCGTGACCTTTCGTGGCATGCTAATTAGGCCCCAGAGCACCGCAGGCCGTGGAGAGGCGCACAGAGAGAAACCCTGCACTCGCTCTCTCATTTCTCTCTCTCTCTCTCTCTCTTTCTCTCTCCCTCTCTCTCTCTCTCTCTCTCTCTCTCATTTATCTCTCTCTTTCTTGTTTCTTTCTTACTCTGTACTCCCGTCTCATCTTGGCTCTGCCTTATCAGGTAGCAGGCGCTGCCCCAGCCCTTCGACAGTGTGGGTTTCAAAATTAACATTTTGCTTCATGTGCTTCTAATAACCACTAA
>OMKK01018019.1:3311-15184 GCA_900302305.1 Polymixia japonica
ACATATACTGTGCACACACTAACAGATGCACATACACACATGCATGCACACACACACACACCCATGTACACACAGACACACACATGCATGCCCACACACACACACATGCACATGCATGCACACACACACACACACACACACACACACACACACACACACACACCTACCTGATCTTTTCCCCCTGACAGTAGCTCTCCACCATCAGGGCTGAAGGCCAGGCAGGTGACCCCTCCACTGTGAGCCCTCAGCACAGACACCACAGTGGGGTCAACCCAGGGGTCAAAGGTCAGGTCCTTCACTGACCACAGAGCAATGGTGAAGTCATCTAAATCATTAGGAAATGGAGTGGGTGATTAAGAAAATACGTGTTTACGTGTTTTATGAGTTGATAGTTCATTATTTTATCAAATATTTTGTAGTTGTACAATTTTCAGCAGAAAATTCTCATTTGGGAAATGTCAAATATCACTTAATTTGTAAAACCATCACCAAAGACAATTGATTTGCTCAAACAAAATGAATTTCTGTAAACTGTAAAGTATTTTTTATTTTTATTTTGTCTTTTACCATCAAGCGAGACCTACCAGAGGCAGAGGCCAGGTATGAGGAGTTTTGGGCCAGAGCCAAGATGGGGCCTTGTTGCATCCCAAACTCTCCCATCAGCTCCAGGCCTCCTAACATTCCCTCCTCTCCTGTCCTCTTCCAGACCCTCAAGCTCTTGTCTCCTCCGCCAGATACCAGCAGCGCAGGACCCGTCTGCTCTGCGTCCGCAGCCAGCCACACCAGGCACAGAATGGACACCCGAAGGTCCTCGCTGGCCCACATCCTCTCACCTTAAGAAAAAAAAATCGAATTAGCTTTATTTTGTTTAGCTTGGATAATGAAACGTCACTTTTTTGCAGAGTACCGTTTTATGAGGAGCTTGAAATGTTGAACACTTGGCGCAAAAATGACTTATTTCTCAAAGATGTATGTGGTGACTATATGGAATGGATTAATAGCAGCAGGGGTTGCCATGGGAAAATAAGAAACGGCTCAAAAACACAAAACAATACTGGCGGACTTTAAAGGTTCCACTTGGGTTTTTTTTTGCGTTCTTTTTGCGTTTTTTCTGCGTTCTTTTCCGGGTTTTTCAAATGGAAACGCCCACTCAGCCGTTAGCCAAAAAAAGCAGCGACATGGGTTGAAAGCAGCGCTGACGCTCAGCCTCTTTCAGAGTTGTGAGTTTGAATCCCGACATTCCCAGCATACACACACACACACACACACACCCACCTGATTCCAGGTCGAAGAGCTTGAGGCCATTGCCATGGTAACCCACCGCAACGTAATCTGCGCTTGCGGCCACACACAGAGCAGCAGGCTCTGAGGTCATGGACCTGATCTTCTTCTGTGGTGGTTCCTGTTCACACTGAAATGCGTGAGAGGTGAGTGAGAGGTTTTGTTATATATTTACATGTAGCTTCAGTCCATTATTCAGTATGTAGGATCAAGTCAGCCAAGGATGAAAATGATCTGCAAATAACATTTAAATGATCCTTACTATCTTTTTCGATAGCACCTTTTTTCTTTCTTTTTTTTTCAAAAAAGATCAAGCAGCAGCTTACCTTGTCTTCTTTTAACACAGCCACAGAACAACCCAGTCCTCCTGACCAGAGCTGGAGCTGTTTAGAAGGAGCCGGAAGAGGCAAGTCAACTTTATTTATATAACACTTTAAATACAAAACAGGTTTGATCCAAAGCGCTTCACAAGACAGACAGAAGCAGTATGAAAACCAAAAGGTCAAGAATAAGACGATGTCTGACACAGTTGAAGGCTAACGAGTAAAAATATCTTTTCAGATGTTTTCTTTTTTTTTTTTAATCTCAGTGGATTGGGAAGACGAGCACTTTAACCCACCGGCCACCGTAGCCAGCGGATGGAAGTAATCAGTCTCCTATCCTATAAGTGTGGGCAGAGGCAACTCACCATGTGATCAGAACCAGCACTCAGTAACATGCTCCCGTCATCCACGAAGGTGAGGGCGTCTACGGCTCCGCTGTGGGCCTTGTAGCGCCCCACGCAGGTAGAGGTTGGTACTGACCACACCCTCACCTCCCCAGACAGACAGCCAGAGCACAGCATGGAGGAGGAGGACGGGGAGAAGGAGAGACTGCGCACTGAGCTCTGGTGACCAGAGAGGGACTGAGAGAGAGAGAGAAAGAGAGAGTGAAGACAGAGGAGGAGAATTAGAGATTGAATGGAAAGCAGAACGAGATTGTATTGGATTAAGAAGTTTAATTCTCGAGTGAGACGCAAGGTACGCGTCCTTCTTCTGGTTGAATAGCATCAGCAATGCTAACACACTTGGTATGAGAAGACAATACAGCAAATCATCTTTTAGATCTAGATTTCATGACCCGGAATTTGGCTCCCTACGCTGGTAACCATTTCCTGAATCTAGCTCACCGTCAACATTTTATTTTGGAGCCAGTTCCACACAATCACAGCCCCGTTCCAGCAGCCAGCAGCCAGCAGGTGACCTTCGGGGTCAAAGGTCACACAGTTCAGTGGGCTGGTGCTAGGCAGGGTCGCAACCAGATTACCTTTTGGCGAGGACCACACCTGTGGGGCACAGTAATATTTTGTTGATTTAGTAAATCACAGATAACATCAACAATTCAAGTGAACAGTTTTATAATATAATCATATAGAAAAGGCATAATTTAAGTTCACGTTATTTAATTAGTAAATTATACTATTGTATGATATAAATAAATCATAATAGTATAATAGTAATAGTTTAAATGACACTGACCTTCAGTGTGAAATCCAGGGACACGGTTGCAAGGTGCTTCCTGTCTGCAGTGACATCACTTCCTGTTATTATATTAGAGTGGCCATTGATAAGGGCACTCCTGCAAAGAGAAGAAACAGAGTTGAGTAGACATGTCAGTTAATGAAACTACATAAGCCTATGCTATATATCTTTAGAAGCTGGAGTGTGTTTGTTAAGTTCTGATACCTTTTGGTAAAACATTTGTAATATTCCTCTCACCTGCAGCCGTTCTCCACGTCCCAGATCTCAATACGTCCATCAAACGAGGTAGTGGCAAGAAGTCCGTCCTTCAAGAAGAGACCGCTAGAGATGCCATCACAGCTGCTCACCAGTGACTTCACTTCCTGTTGACAGCCAGGACAAGTTGGTGTATTCAAATCAGACACCTTCTGACTTGCAGTACAGCATCATCCTCCAAATCACATCCCTGACAGCGGTGTACCTACCTGTCCGGTCTGTGTGTGGATAAAATGCAGCGTGCCCTGTCCAGTGCCCACGACCGTCAGTCCTCCGTCTGGACTCACCACCAAGCAGGTGGGCTCAGAGGTGAAGGTAGACACCAGCTCGCTGGGTTAAAACACATCAGACAACAGTCCTACAGGTTCAACTTTAACACCAAACGTACGAGCTAAAAACACGAGACATAAACGTCTTCTAAACCCCGAGTACACTATTTGTGAAGTCCTACTTTGCCCGTATGATTAGGAGTATTTCTGTGCTGTGCAAATGTAAAATGTGATGGAATGATGTAGCGTGTCTTGTAAGCATATCAATATCTTCTGTCCATCTGAAAAGAAAAGGACATTTATGGATGAAAGTGAACTAGTTTTATTCAAAGAGTAACTAAACGCCACAGTTTTACCCTGGAAATTCAAAAAATGAGCCCAGACCCTGAAAAAACCTTGTTAAAACCAACTAAGTGGAGAAAAGTTGCCATAAAAAAATCACCCATTACGTCAGTTGGCACCAGCTAGCATGACTTAAGCAGGCAGGCACCACACATATTTACAACCCAATCTATAGATCCAACAACTTTGCACTATTATGTCAAGATCTGGACCTGACTCAAACATGACCTCATTCCCCAATACATCAGGTTTCAACTGAAAAAAGTGTTTTGGAGGTTTAGCTACTCCTTAAATGCATTATCAAAAGGAAAATCTGAGAAGTCCGTTTACAAAAGACAGAAGACCTTCTTACCAGGTCTGTCCTGGAACTTCCTTGTTGTTGTTCAGCCACTCAACAAGCGGGACGCCTCCTTTTCCCATCATGCCTTGCGCCCAGGAGTGAGCCGAGGAGTTGGGAGGTTCGTTGAGGGCCTGCTGAATGAACAGGGCTGGCCAGGAGGCTAGGAGAGGAGCATGGCGTCGGAGGAACCACCGGCAGTCCTCTATCTCGCAGAGAGACGCACTAAATAAATTACCGGGAGACTTAGGCTTCCTCTTGTCTGCATGAGAAACAGAAGAAGACACAAAGAGAACCTGAGAATTATTTTGTTGTTCTTTATTTATCTGAGAAACACCCTGCTTCATATTCATACAGGTATACACAAATAAAGAGTCCCACTTTTGACTCCTGAGACCCGGAAGTGTGTTAGCCATGGGTTCCTTCAATAAAACTTTCAGATTTTTCCCTGCTGGGTTTTGGTTAGATCCATGAAATAAGGTCTGTGGGTACAAAAGCTTAACAGATACGGCACGTTTTGTTTTACGAGATAAAATACATCAGTAGATATCCCACTTGTGAATTTTGAAGCTTTTATGTGTCTCGAAGTTACATCGATTGCATTTATGCTTCAAAAAGGTGTAAAAGTGGTGTTCATTTGTGGAGATTATCTTGTTGAACAAAACGTGTGAATATCATACGCCTTTGTTTGCCACAGATCTTGTTTTCTGCTTTAATCCAAAACCCAATGGGAAAAAACCATTAGAGTTTTGGTGAAGGAACCCGTGGCGGAGCTAACTTCCTGGTTGGCCTACAAACAAACATCATCACTTCGGCTCTCTATAATCACACCTAGAGGACAATGGTAAGATTTAACATAGGAGGACTGTCCAAACTGACCAGACTGACTAATAGCGACTCACCGTACAAGCTGAAGTTCTCCAGGAGGTGGTGCACTAGGCCATGGCTCACGTTAGCATACAGGAAGTAGTAACTGGAGAGCAGGGAGGAGAGAGCGTCCCATTGGCCACTTTCCATCTAACCAAAGCCAATCACAAGCAACCACGTGTTACAAGATGTACATTACATATCATTATGTAATCAATTTCTTCTGAGTATTTAGACTGAAATGAAGATACTTTTCAGATTATAAACTCTTTGGTTGATTTTAGTGATTGGGTATTTTCCTTTTGCTACCAAATGGCCTGGTTACACAACCTAATGCTGTTACTGATAATGCATTATTATTAAGTACTGACTGATCAATAGGTTTCGAACTCACTTCTACAGCAGCTAGATTAGATTAGATTAGTTTATTGTCTGTTCAGAAACATAAATTAATCTCGCATGAGAGCATAGCAATGCGACAAACAAAATAAATAAATAAATAAACACGGTAACATTTATGAGCGAACATGAATAATGACGGTAAGAACATTAAAATGGATGCTCAGTTATGTGATGGGTGGAGGGATGCGCACCAGATAGGAAGGCAGGTGCATGATGGAGTTTGCCTCACAGTGAAGGAACGTATCAGTTCCCTGAGGGTCCGCCATCGCCCACAGATGAGCTGTGACAGGAAGAGACGACAGTGAGATACGATCGGCCTACGGGACGCGCAGTAATGATATGCTTTGTGAATTAAAAAACAAGCCGTTTGTGTACTTTACCCGACATTATGCGGTGAGCTCTGGCCCTGTCAGCTTCTGCTGGAAGGAGCAGCTCCTCAAAGGACCGCCTCACCTCCGGATTGGTCAGAGCCAGCAGGTCGTCAGGGCCGTGGTAGTGAGACGAACCAATCAGGCTGCAGATTGATGATCAAATATGTTTTAACAACTTAATTATTGTTGGCCATAATTTCATTCACATTTTAGTATGTTTAAACGTAAGTTAAACTTAGTGGCACACACCACACAGTCTAGAGTACAGCCAAAAATGAAGAAAACCAAAAAGAAAGGTCCTGAAAAAATAATTTTAGTGTAACCAAGGCTAAACACAAGCAACCAGGAGTTACAAAACGTAGCATTAATATTATATTATAATATAAAAGCACACTTCTGTACAGTACAGGAGAGAAGATGCCGTGGAGGTTTGATTGGATTGTACTTTGCGATTGCATGGGGCAAGAGATGTATTTTCAAGATTAACTAAAGCCCTCAAGGTCAAAGTTCATAGTTTGGAGAACAGGATTCAGCCATCGACTCAAATCTTATACCTCTGTAAACTCCGCACAATATGAGTGAACGTCGCCATGGGAACGCGTCCTTTGGGCTTCCTGGCCAGGTCTAGAAGTTTCTTCCATGTGACCTGCTCATCCCGTGAGGTTAGGTCATTGCACGTGCTCAGTATGCCATATAGGTCTCTCTCCCTCAGGCCTATAGAACAAGACGGACAAATGTCATAGCAACCATAGCAGGTTCTCTCTCTCTCTCTCTCTCTCACTCTCTCACTCTCTCAGAGGGCAAGTTACACATACATGTGATGAACAGTTTGACATGCTACATCTTACCGGTGGTGCTGACTGTGAGCACTGCCAGAGCCGAGCGGAGTCCCACCACACCTCTGTACTGGGAGAACAGCCTGTCCAGACTGCACTGTACCAACCGGGTCAGAGACGGGGGAAGACACTGGAGGCTCTCCTTCATCTAGGACCCAAGAAGAGACGTCATCATCATCGTCATCATCATCAATGGCAGCAGCACAAATTGATGACATCGTTGTTACTATCAAGTTTAAAGCTTTTATGTGCAATATTTCTATGTTATTTTATGTTACAATGTGAAGGGTCAGTGAGATATGACACTTGTCAGTGTGTTGATATTCCCTCTTTTCTAAACCATGTATACATTGCCGGCCCGTCTCTAAACTCCTCCCATGAATCTGTTCTCCTGTAGTGTGTGAGGGTTTTTGATGGACAGGGGAGAGGACCAATGGAGAGGTGCTGCAGGGGAGGAGAAAAGTCCAGCTTGTTTTGAACTGTAACTAAGACTGCCTCCCTTCCACGCCCAACACATTATAGTACACTGTCTATCTGGTGGTACTTTCTGCGTCTGTGAGATCGGACCTTGTCAAAGGAGGCGTAGTTCCTCAGGTCTTCACAGGCCAGTTGCAGGTAGAGAGGACTCACTGCTCCTTTCTTCGTCATCAGAACCTGGAGCTGGACACACACACACACACACACACACATCATTAAAAGATGCATATCAGAAATTTCGAGGACCTCGCTGATACATGTGTCACACAAAAAGCATCATGTTCTCCAGATATGGCAGCTGCCAACAATATGTAAACAATACCAGGAAGTACTTGTTTCTAGGCAGATTTAATTACTGAACTGCAGAACGCATAATTCCATATCCTGCTACATTAACAAGTTGGTCCGGAAGTGTGTGTCTCTGGGCTTCACCTGCAGCAAACCACTGATTGAGGTATTCAAACACAAACACACACACAAACAGGATATATACGCAAAGAGTGATGAGGAGAACCTGGTTGTTGAAGGCAGAGTCACTGAGCTTCTTCCCAAACATGTCCAGTCCCTTCTGAACGATCTCCTTACGGTCCGGCATCGAAAGCTGTCCCAGAGGAAACAGGAGGGCCCCTCTCTTCTTGGGAAGGGTTTTCAGCAGGGTGGAATTTGACGTGACGCTTACCACCAAACACAAACCCTGACGAGAAAGAAAGAATATAGCTTTCAACACACCTTCACCTCGTTCAACCTTACCGCAAATGACCGTGAAGACATTAAGTAAACCTTGTTTAAAGTTGACTTTATTATGAGGGAATTGTAGTAAATGCAAGACTAAGTTACACAGTAAACAAAAACTACGAAATTACTACCAAAATGATAGGAGATAGCCGACTTGCAATAGTTGCTACTCGTGCATAAAGAGTGTCATATACACATTTCAATGACTGACCGGTGGAAACTCCTGTGGGATCCAATCAGAGTTCAGCTGGCCCCTGCCATCTCTGATAAGGTCCGCCCCATCAACCAGCAGGGCCAGTGGTTGATCCTTCTTGGTGTCACTCATCTTGGTGTGAAATTCTGACAGTATATCGCTGTGATACACACACACACACACACAGACATTATTTACTACTAGTATTAGTGCATTAAACATATGACAATTTTCAACCATTTAGGTAAAACATCAATCGTCACTCTAGCAATGACTTCCGCTAAACCTACTTGTAAGATGATGGGAAGGGCGGTTCCTCCGCAGAATCCTTCCTTTTCCTCAGCCATTGGACGAGGCAGCGGAGGAGGCTCTCCACAGAGCGTGCCGATTGGCTAGCAGCCGTAGAGTAGGAGATGACATCACAGCTGAGTTTTCTCTTGGACTTGTCATTGGTTCTGAGGGCGTTCGCTAGAGCGGCCTGTAGGAAGGGAGGGGAAACCAGGTTGAAACGTGATGTGGTAAACCAAGTGTTTATGAGACAAATTGAGTGCTTTGTACTGGATATTGTATCACTTGCCCATAACCTGCTTGAAAGGCAGTCTTACTCTCGTGATATGTCTAGTAACGTCTCTTTTGTGTTCAAATCCATATGTCTCTTTGTGTTTTTAAAGAGTACAGCAATTTACCATGAAGACAGTCTTGCCCTCTCCGGGTGCTCCCTCCACCAACAGCGTGCCACCTTTGACCTGGGCCTCCTGGACCTTCTCCACGGCCCCAGCCAGGAGCTTGGCCCTGCCATAGAACTGCCTCTGCAGCGCCCCCTGGTGTACCTCCTGTTTACTCAGGTCCGACGCAGCCTCCGTCTCGTCGCCCTCCTGCCGCAGGGAGAACACAGATGAGGTGTGGGTTTGTGGGTCATTTTGTGGGTCATTATCGAGACCAGCCACCGTTAATCAGGTGAGGTCAGTATTGTTGAGAAATACAAAATACTCGACTGAGGATTGATTATGAATTCGAATGCAAGTAGTGGTTAATGACTTTGCGTTGAACTTGACGTTTACAAAATGTACGTTTGGCGAATGTGGGGTTGACGGGGTTGGGTTTGACATGACTGAACTGACCTCTACGACCTGCTTCAGCACCGCTGTCCAGAGGTCCTCCAGCACGGCTTTGCCAAAGTCTTCCAGGCCTTTCAGGTAGGGGTTCCCCTCCACCACCCCGCCCCACTCACACGGGTAGCTGGGACAGCAAGACAGGCACATCAGCTAAAGCACTGTTACGCGCTATTTCACCATAGTCTTCCCAAAACAAGGGCTTCTTTCATTCTTCCATTTACAGTTTTTTAGTGGACATACTTCTATTAGAGTTCATGGATGGTCGAAATTGGTTGCACAAATTGGTTGCAAATCACACCCAGGCAGTTTGTCATTTTGTATCCTGGATCCAAATGTTCTGGAGGTGACTTTCTTTGCTTTAACTTCTGGTGTCACGTCCCGTTATTTGTTGCGGTTTTTGAGGCGGCCATGACAACAGCTTATGATAAAGGCTGGCTTCTCCTGCGTTTCCATATAGGCGTGCGTACTAAAATTGTGAAAATATCCCTCTAAGGTGCGGTATTACCTCAACAGTTCTGTTTCAGGAATGAGATGAAAAACCACTCACTTCTCTGTGACTTTCACATCGCTGGCCAGCATCCTTCTTTTCAGGTTGGCCATTTTAGACTCAGCCTCCTTTGACTCGGGGACGAAGTGTGATTTCCACGCGACAGGAACCGACCTGACAAAACGCAGAAGATGAAGATGAAGATCCCCTAAGGGAATAGATATGAGCATGAGATAGGAATAAATATGAGCATGGGAGTGTGTTATAGCCTACTTGGTCAGGTTTGGATCCCTGAAGTAGCAGAACATTCGTTGGTGGGCTGTTTCTGGGTACAGGGCCTGGAACTGACGGATCTCCATCTCTGTGATAGACAGGCCTGCTGGGGCAGAGGCCAGCTACAGAGAAACCATGATGTCATTACATGAACACAATGCTTCTTTAAAACGGGCAAATTAGTAGTAAATCCCGTTTTTTGAGCTGTAAACATGGGCATGACTTCTATGTAGTGAATAACATCACTCCTGTAGTTAATATCAATGTTTCTTGATATTAACTAACTTGACTTGATCAAGGGCAGAAAATCGTTGTTGTACTGCCCTCTACGGGTTGAAACTTTCAACACAGTTGCACTTCTGGCCACACCCCAATCAGTGATGTCACAGCAGGTATCCTCCCTTTTACAACACCACGCTTTGCAACAAAATTGTGTCGTATGCGGACTGAAAACAACACCCTTACCCAGCTGTACTGTGGCAGGTCGGGCAGGGCCGGTCGAGGGGGCACCAGGCCGTACCTCTCCCCCAGGATCCCTACCAGCATCTGGCTGCGGCAGACCTCGGACAGGCACAGCTCGGCGGCCCGCCCGGACTCCTCCTCCGTCACGCCCCAGCGCAGCTCCACCTCCTGCAGGTAGAGGCAGTGTGGCGCGGCGCGGCGCCGGAGCTCCGGGAAGACGCCGCGGACCAGGACGTCGCGCTCTGCGTGCATGTCTCGGAAGGTGGACGACACAAACACGCGCACGCCGCGCCACCTGGGGGGAGAGACGGCAGTAGGAGAGGGAGGACGGGGGGAGGGAAGTACAGAGTTATATCTAATGGAAACTCACAGTAGCAAAGAATTTGGCAAACATAAAACACATGAACAAAGATAGTACCCGTAGTGTTCTTAAATAATACACCATATTGGAACTACTACAGTAAATTCATAAATGAGGACTCATCTAGCCAATATGGGAGAGATTTGAATATAAAAATGACTAAATATTTATGTGAAAAATATTCTAGGAAGCTAGTAACGGTGTACAATTCCGCACTGTATGTTTTTGGCTGATGTCATGGACAGCAGGCCTTCATCTGTAAACTAATTGAAGTAATAATATTGTATATTGATTTGATACTATTTATTATATTATTGATACCAATAAGACAAGTAGCTCTTTTCAGTGGAACATACATTACCTTGACATCGGGCTCTGTGGTATTGGGGTGACAGTGGCAGAGGTCGGAGGGCCTTTAGCGCCCTCTGGTGGAGGGATGTTGTGCAATTTGTCCATATGCTCCACATGGTCCAGCAGTCTAGAAGAACCGCGCTCTGCCACAAACCTGGACACATAGTGAGAGACAGAAACCATTGCTACTGCTCATCAATGGGCCTATAGAATAGAAAAGACAGTTTACTATTAAAAGCCATTGAACTAAAGGTCAATAGTATGATTTATAAACTGCAGCTGAAACAATGTTTCAATATTTTGAAATGAAACATGAGTGAACATGAGGACATTTTACCTGAGGATCTGGTCACTAAACCCGGTGAGTGTTATGCTGTTCCTGTCTGTGTCATCTACATCTCTGCAACAGGTAAACAAAAAGCCACTCAACAAAGGCTCAACAAAAGATAGTTAAGCTAACACCAGCCTTGGCTGTCCCCTCTGCGTTCATCCTCTTATATCTCATACTGTTTACATCATTTCCTTTTTATCATGTCTCATGCTGTGTGTCATGTCTCCTTCTGTGCTTGGCTGAATGAATGTCTCTATTGTCATTATGAGTGGGTTCCTTTCTTCCTCCCTAGGGAGGTGTGTCTGTGTTGCCATGACGTTAAGATGATTGTTGGGGCGATGAGTGGGACTGTACTGGCTCGGCTGCGATGACGTCCTGGAAACTGTTACGATGTTGGCTCAGCCGGACACTCTCACTTCCTTAATCTTTTATTACTGCCCCGTTAGTCCAACTGTATATTTGTTATCGTTCCATTTACAACATGTAACTTGATTGAAATCTGTCCACTCAGAACTTATTGCACACCTGACCATCCTGGAAGGGGATCCCGCCGTTGTATTCCTTCCCAAGATTTCATCCAATTTTTTTCCAAACTACGTTTGTTTCTG
>OMKK01018042.1:1746-14976 GCA_900302305.1 Polymixia japonica
ACGTTTCTGGCTTATTTATGGCCCTTTGTGGTTAAGATGGGCACTAACACACACACACACACACACACACACACATATGCACACAAATAATGATGTGCATACTGTATATATAAATGCAAGGATAATGATGTATGAAACATACACCACAAGCACACATACATACTCAAGTCAGGTTACATATCTAGATTTATATTCTTCACTCAGGCCACAGTAATTTCTGAGGCACTTCTAAGAAACCAGTCAACACCTCAGGATGGAACGCATCCAAACAAGCACAACACTGCTGTCATATGTTAGAACAAATTATATCTTGAGGCATTTAATGCAGTCACAAACCAAAAATAGCATGCACTCACTCGTAATCATTGATACAAAACATGGAGTTATTCACACACAGGAATGGTACACTGCCAAGATCCATAAACCAAAGCCAATGGCTCCCACAAGCAGTTGGAGGTGGACAAGAACCTTTTAGAACTTATAACTACATTTCTGTATTGACTGGTACTACAGTTGCCTTCAAATTGCCAGGGATGGGTATTGGAGGGGTTATAACATTATAACATTATAACAACATAACAATAACATTTACTTGTATTTAAATTACTTTTGAGTGATGATTTTACATATAAATTAAAAACCCCGGTGCACCCTGTCGGTATTGTAACCTTATAAAATACAGGAGCGCCATCAAGTGGCTATGGTTCACAACTGCAGTTTAGGACAGAGAAGGCAGAGGAAAAGACAGGAAGATTAGTGATGGTTCATCATAGTAAACCAAGACTAGGTGTATTCTGTCTTTTCCTACTCTTTTTTTCCTATTTTCCCTGTGAGAAACACAGAACTGGAGAGCCCAAAACAGGGAGTATGGCATGGTTAGTCCACTAGTGATACAAAATTGACCTGATTGAACAATCTGCTACACCCCCAAATCTGTCTCATATGATGACAACTCCTTATTTTAACTCCTCAATAAGGCTTTTCAAGGCTTGGCAGTTTGGTAATCTCCATCCATAAATACAGTCAGTCACCCTGTCATGTTGAGAATTGTCACATCTACCTCTTTTTCTTTCAATCTCTTATTTCTCATTCAGCCTATCTCTCTGTTTTTTCCTCTTTTCTCTCTTTTTTCACCAGGTGTCGTAGCTTTGAAGGACTCGGTCCACCTGTCTCCTCTCAAACCCTCAGCCACACCCACAGAGACGGAGCAACAGGGCGTCGAAGGAGGAAACGGCAACTCGGGCAATGACCTGCAACCTCCCCGCGTTTCCATGGAAACCTCAAATCTCCGACCGCAGACTCCCAAACCAGAGGATGAAGAGGAGGAAGAGGAGACGAGTGGAGCACTGACCATATCAGAGCTCATCTACAGGTTTGTATTCATCTGAAAAGCTTTTTTAACTCCATTCAGTGAAGTGCTATTAAAATAAAGTGCACAGGGTTCTGTTTAAAAGGCTTCTATGACAGTCCATTTAGCCTCCTTGCACTTGCCTGTTCTTTTTAGGACTGATTTTAAGGTTATACTGATAACATTTAAAGTTCTTCATGGTTTGGCCCCCAGCCAAACCTGACCTCTTGCACCGATATGTACCCACACACATACTTATACACTTAAACTATAATTGCTACTTTTATTGTTTTATCTTTTCTGTTAATGTATTTATGTATTTATTCTATTTTATGACATTTTATGAACATCCCTTCCATTATTTCTGGTTCAGTGTTTTACCTCTTTGTATGTTTGTAATAAATCCATTATTTTTATTTTTATGTTTTTATTATCTATGTTATTATTTCTATTCTCTGGCTTAACAAACAAATTGTAACATCTGTTTAAAAAAGTGCTAAATAATTAAAGTTACTATTATTATTATTATTATTCTATAAAGGTGTTTGAATCCGTCTGTGTACTCCTCTCTCCTCCCAAGCCCCTGTGCCAGCATGCTGCCCACCCCGGTGGATGACAGTCAGGGCGGGGTAGACCTGCTGTTCTCCTCGCCAGCTCAGAGCCCCGCTAGGCTGCTGAGGGAGCTCCACGCCGACCCTGACATCCAAGCTCAACTGGAGGCCGAGAGGGAACGCGACCGCGCCTACGAACGCGTCCGACTGGCCGGGAGGAGCCGCGTGGGCGCCGTCCTGGGCAGCGGCCTCCGTCTCCTTTCGTCCAACGACAGAGTTAACGCGTGCGTGCTGAGCGTTGCCCGCTTCGTTGCCGTGGTGATGGGCGTTCTGTTTGTCGCCGTGCCGACGCTGCTGCTCCTGCTTGAGTCCGACATCGACGTGTCGTTCCTCCACGAGATACGGCAGACGCCAGAGTTTGAGCAGTTCCACTACGAGTACTACTGTCCCCTGCGGCGTTGGATCCTCTGCAAGGTCAGCATGGCCATGGAGAACCTCTGGTCAGACTGAGGAGGAGAGAGAAAGAGGAGAAAGAGGAGGAGAGGGAGGAGGAGAGCAAGTGATGCGGGGATCACTGCAAAAAATGTCATAGCTCACTTGATGTCATATGCTGTCTTAAAAACAAACACAAAAATACAGATAGAGTAGGGTAATTCCTCTGGTTTCAATACAGTTCAACTTATTTGATGAACAAATGATTATATCATGAAGAAGAGAAGTGATCTGCCTAATTTTAAGATTTCAACGAGTAAAATTAATACACCCGCAGCATTTGTGATTAGTTTAGTCACTCGTTAAGACATTTTTTGCAGTGAGGAACTGATAGAAAAGAGGAAGAGAAAGACGTGTGGAAGGAAGATCTCACAGACTGGATGTTATCCAAAGGAGGGAACGAGGGAAGGAAAGAAGACATGGACACAGTAGACCCAGAGAGAGAAAAAAGGTCATAAAAAAAGTGCAAAGAAGGGGTTGCTTACATTTTGCCAGATGTTTGAATCTGTTCACTCCTGATGCTGGCAAGCTGATGCATTGACTGAAATACACCAAATCATCCCGATTGGCGCACCTCTTCAGAGCAGAGTTCCTGATTGGCCTCAAAGCCTGTCAGTCATGAAGGAGTGGGTGGGAACAGAGAGAGAGATGATTGATTTGAGGGCATCCCCGTGTCATTGGCCGTAACAACAACCACAGCCTATAGGTACATTATGTATATTTACAAAACAAAAGAGGTATACTGATGACTACTACCAATCTTAGAAAAAGTTGTTTTTAATGTTTTGTACATTTTTATGTGATCCAGATATTTCAAGATTTTTTCAGTCAGAGGATCTACTTTGAGCTTATTTTAAAATTAAGAATTTACAAAAGATTACAAAAAAATAAAACAAGTTTATTGAAGTATATTGGGTAATGGGTGTTGAGAAATTTAAGCTATATTTTAAGACTACTGTCAGCATGAGCTGACTTGGTAGCGCCCTGGGTTTTTCCTACAGAAGTTATAGCACAAATCTTTTACACACAGATTGCAACCATTTCAGATTATCTGATGTCATTTTGGAGTCTAGAGAGAAGTTAAGTCTGTTTGTGGCGAAGAAACTGTTGTTGTTGAACTGCTAAATGTCTGCTTACTAAATGTTAGCTTATAAGTGAGTCTTCTGATATGTGTATTAAGGTTTTAAAAGAGCTTTGAGGTAAAGATTATGTAGAAATGCGAGGGGGGAAGAGGTTATATGTAAGCCTGTGAGAAACTGTTTCTGTATGGAATATTATTGTAGATGCTGGTTTCTTAAACAATGGTTTGTTGCTGGTGGATGCACTGGTGGATGAGGAGTTGGGTGTATTGTGACCTTACCAATTTATACATTTGAATGTCTATTATGATAATAAGTTGGTTTGCTCACAATACTATGATCAGAAATGTGTGTATGTGTAGGCTGACTACACAACTGGTTATATGAAATGAAAAAAAGTAGTGATCTTTTAAGCGGTTTAATGAGTTTGGGTCCCAGCCTAAAAAGGTTTAAGAACTATTGCAGTAGATGTTGATCAGACTGAACTACTATTGTACCACTGCAGTTGCAGTCACTTAACCTGTGCAGCACAGTGTTATTACAGTTAGCGTTGTATGTAGCACAGATCAACATTTGAGTTTGCTGAATCTGGTTAGATGGGTTTCTTCAAAAACTAGCTGACACAGATTGAGCTATGAACCTTCGCAACCTTTACATCCGTTTTCACGCGTGCATTTTCGGGGTCAGCGCTCCAGTGAGGTATTAGCTGTTTCGAGGAGTGGTGTTGAAGCATGATACTGTGTAATCCATGATACTGTATATGTAAATGACTGCAACTGCATATATACTTAAACAGTCTTTTCTGTTAATGACCAATAAGAGGCTACAAAAGGCTACGAAACCTTTTAAAAGCTAAGTTCAGAGAATGTGATAGATCACTTATGGTTTGAGTAAGAGGGACATACCAAACACCTATCAATTTGATATTGTATAAGGTTGTGATGATCCAAATGCAGTGTGGATACAGGCTGTCTTTCCCAAAAGCGTTTTAGCTCTTGGACTGTAGTCAAGACCACGTCATTTGAATCCAAAACAAACCAGGTTTGGACCTGGTCAGCCCAAGTCAAGGTAGAATCTAATGTGGTAGGGGAACTTTGCCCACAGAACAAAGACAAAAGAACAAGATTTGCAAATTACAGCCTTGAGACTGGACTCAATATTGGTCTCGAGACCAAAACCAGATTACTAATTTTCTAATTAGTACTAATTTCTAATTCTAATATGGGCAAAAATATCAAAGCTTTGAATAATGAATAGAATAGAACTTTAATCGCCACACGACCAGAGCCGGTGGTATTTGTTTTCAATACAGGTTTAGAGACACTGCATCACGGTTACATTACAAAAAGTACATTACAGACATTACATTAAGTGCATACAGACAAGACCGTTGACAGTGCAGGGTTACAGACAGACAACATCTTTAACAGACCAAGACAATACATACATACATATTGTGTGTGCTTAATGGCTTTTGGGAATGACAGCATTATCAGGTGATTGTGGAAGTATACAGTGTCTATTAGCTAGGCTATAGTGGTCATGAGAGGAGAGTATAAACTATGAGAGGGAAGCTATGAGTACTGACTTCAGATCAAATTAAAACTGATAGTATTAGAAAATCTATGTAGTTCAATTTGGATCAACTTCTCAGGAAAGGGCATTAGCAGTTTAATAGTGTCTCTGTGTGTCCAAACTAACAAAAATGTGTTTCTAAAAAATCTTAACCATTAAGTACATCTAACCATTAAGTACACTAAATTGTTTATATTATTATACTTTTTTCTGTGCTGTGCTATCTCAGCAAAAGCAGACATATCCATGTATACATTCATATTATCATAATAAAATTGTATCCTTTAGAGAGCCATTAATTCAAAGAGTTTGGCCATTGCAGTTTTCAGTGGCAGTCGTGTTAATCCTGCTCTTAATTGCTCTATGGCAATTATAAGTTATTAGTATTTCTTGCCAGTTGAATATTGGAATGCGAGTACAACAGAGTACAAGCTAGCCAAACTCTCTCTTTTACTGGCTCTTTTTGAGTACAGTATTTAGGCTTAGAATTTCACCAATGTTACATTAACGTTCATGTTCAGAAATCACTTTCAAAAAACATTCACTTATCGCTCTGTGTAAGCCAGTTGTGACAAAGGCCATTGCAGTGCTCATTGCCATAAAGATCTTCTCAATATCATATTCAATATTCAATACAATGTTGCTGCATCATATATACCACAATATAATCAGATGTGTTGTCATGTAGATTTATAGACTTTATGCATTAATCAGCTTTACTCATAGAAATATGCAGCTATGATACAAATCATGCTTATTTGGGACAAATTAAAGTATTTATTTTCCTACTACGGTAAATGCACTGAGTTCTGATGCTGAAACCAAGCTAAGGGCCAAACCACTATGGTAATGACAACGTTTGCTACTTCTCAGAAGCATTTAACATCAGAGACAGCTTGACTTATGAGTGAAGCTGACCCATATGCACTGATAAATCATCAGTATCACCCCATCATATCTTGTAATAATGGGGAATAATACCTATAACTCTGTGTTCAGGCAACCTTCACAGCCAAGCTCTTCTGGTATACACATGCACCATAATGCCAGAGCAGTTTATATGGATTTACTTTAGATTTTAAATAAAAGACTCTGTTACTGTATAGGCTTAATGTATACAGCTGTACAGACAGTATGTGTTTCTACTGTAGCTTTGGTCTTTGTTTCTGTGCTTCATCCTTCTCTGACATGGGGAATCTTTCACTCTTACTTGGCTACTATGGCTGACCTCTTAAATGCAGACTGCATGCCCTCGTCTGTAAATACTGTGTTATAGTAATGGCAAAAAACACAATCTGGGTGCAGATTTCCTTTCTTTCCTCTGCGTTGTCTTTCTGTGTAAGGCAAATCTAAATATAAGCTTAGCTATCTTTACCATCTTAGATTAATGCATGTTCTCCATGTTTTTAACAAGGGAAGGAAGAAAAAGAGTTCAAGATAACTGCATTGAAGGCTGTTCTTGATTAGGACAGGTCATTGGAGCAGATCTGTGACCAATTTTAAGACACATTTGAAGTCCATTAAAAATGTTACTCAATGTGCTCTTGACTTTGATAGTGGCCAGAACTTGGGCTTGGTAGCTTGATTTGACAAGACTGAATACATGTGATTGACCCATTGCCAATTGTGCAGGCTTGTTTTCAGTTCAGTACAAAACAAAGGGATTTTGTCTTAAATGATGTCTCAATACAAAGGGGAATATTTCTTGATAGCTGCTTAGAAAAGTATTTATTGGGCTACAAAGAGTAGTTCTACAGTAGATGACTAGTTAGCTTCATACATTGTGCTCTTTCTGTGTGTGTGTAATAAAACAAAGCCAGTTGCTAAATGCTAATGCTAACACCTGACCTCATTGCTAACAGAGCATGCTAACATGTTAGCCATATCATAAGCAGGGTTGGGGTTCATTCACTTTCAATGCAAAAAAAAACAAAAAACTTTCAGTGTAAACAATTTAAAACATAAATTAAAACAACTCATTTCTTAACTAATTTGGTCATTTGCAAATAGTTGAATATCTTTTGGAAATGTAAAACGTTGTCTGACAAAAGATATTTAGCTTAACAGATTGAAAGTAAACTCTAATTATAGCAAATATGACAACAAAAGGCCATACAATGCTGTTAATATGACAGATCTATGGCCCAATGACGCTGTAGCATTATATTATTTTGTAGCTTGTTTATCAATTTAGCAGCATTTATTTAACATAACTTTAAAAGGGGAATTCATCCCTTTGAGATTTAGCTCTTTTATTTGAGCTACTGAGCTTAATTTCTTATGTTTTACAAACAGCATATAAGTGAATCAAGAATACAAAGTACCATGACCGCAACTAAAATGCAATTTTTGCTGTCTGTGCTGACTTAGGCCTACATAAACTGTGATTAACAACATGATGGGATCACACACAAGTTGATGTCATAACTGAAATATTTACAACTGCAAATTCAGAGGTTCAAGACATGAGTCAAGTATTTAAAAACCTTAAAACTTAACCTTGCCTGTTAAAAAAGCAGTCACAGGTCTGCAAATCACATCTGACATTCAAGACAAGTCAATACTCAAATGCTGTTTTTAAATATTTTATTTAAGATTTTAAATATTTGAACTCAGGTCTACTATATGCAAAACTATTGGAAATCACACGGTATAAGGGGGAAAAAATGTTGTTTAGTAGATTATTTCAGTGTTGTATGGGCATGTACAGTAGCATATTCTGTTGCACGGTCAGTCTGTTGTTTTACTGGTTACTTAAACTAATTGTTTTGTTCATTAAGTCTCTTTTAAAAAGCAACTCTGGGAGAAAATTTAAGAAGAAGCAGTTAAAGAAAAAAAAAAACCCTAAGTGAAAACAAACAAGTTTTCCAGTGGTGTGACCTCCTTCTGGGACAACCAAGCCTTATGAACTTTGTAAAGTGAAAATTTTGAATGTTTGTATGTTATAAAAGAAAACAACATGGATTGTTTTATATGTTAATACTGCCACAATAAAGCGCCCTACTGAATATATATTGAAACATTGTGACTGTAGTGTGCATTCATTTCTATATATGACAAGTGACTTATATGAGTGATAATTTATGAAGTTTTTGGAAGACAATTAAACCTATGAGGTATCAAAAAAGTCTCAAATTCTAAATATATGCAATCTATTGTTGATTTGTTATCATTACTGTGTCAGTATGCCGTTAAGGCTACTCAAACAAAAACAAAAAACGTTTGCTTTGTCTCCCTCCATTGTTTGGAAGGTGAAATTTCAGTTTATATTTGCTGTTTCTATGGTGATGTTTGTGTAACACATTAGGAAGGTTTCCTGGATCAGTGTGGGAGAGTTTGAACCTTTAGTATCAAGAGTAGACTAAAGTAAAATAGAAAACTAGTAGAGTAGGCTTTCCGTTGGATGGAATTAATTTCCAGAGTTGAATATGTATCTAAAAATAAGTAGACTTTTCAATATATCTGTGATATACACATACTGTACCTACTCCTACTAATATTGAACCAAAGTGAAACCAAGACAGGAAATCTCCATAGAGGGTAAGAGTGATTTATTCTTACATTCAGGCTTATCGTCTGTTATTTT
This sequence comes from Polymixia japonica, assembly GCA_900302305.1. Lineage (NCBI taxonomy): Eukaryota > Metazoa > Chordata > Actinopteri > Polymixiiformes > Polymixiidae > Polymixia > Polymixia japonica. The sequence goes on from OMKK01018042.1 coordinate 10,378, forward strand.
TAAGGGTTATATAGACAAAATCCAATGCCTATTACTCCAGTTTAGTGACCCATAGAAACAATGCTGTCAAGAGATATAGTGATACATGTGTGCAGAATGTATTGTGTCATTAATCTGCTTTGTATTCCAATATATTTGAAAAGCTTTCACCAGCATGGTGTTGTCGAGATAATGACAGCGGTGGTATGACTTGAGACTTAATAAAGACGCGAGGATGCTGCACAACCTTGTAGGTGTGACAGATGACTTTACAGACCTCGGTTAATAATCTTTCAGGTTAAATGGTGTCTAAATGGAACAGAAGCAGACCAGCTAGCATGGATATATGTTTAATGGCTGAACCTGAAAAGACTGAGCTACAGCTGACCTCTAAACCAGCAGATCTAGCCATAGACGCATGTCCGATCAGAGAAGCAGGGAATGCTAAGTCCAAATGCCTGGAAGATTCTGGAAACTGTAGGCAAGACATCCACCATGACTTGGACCTTCACCTCCTTAATGGCTCTCTCTTCACTGAGCAGCAAAAGCTAAAGCATGTGTTGGACTGGGCTCAAACCTTCCTCAACAGTGGATCAGATGTTCATCGCACATTCAGTAGAACCAACAGCTTGACATTGACCATGGGAAAGCAGGGGGAAGCACAGAATAGATCACCTGTGTATGCATTTTCACCTCCAGATGATCCTCACATGCCCTTCTCCTCCACCCCAGGGTGCAGTGGGGTATTTGAGAGAGCGGGGAGTATGGATAATGTTCAGCACATTGAACCACTGAATTATAACAGTAGTGAACCACAGAATAGGCGGGCTGCGTATACATCTCCACCACCACCAGATAAACCCCAAACCCCCTGCTCCTTAACCCTGGGAAGAGATGAGGTATCCAGGCCTGAGGACAGACAATGTCTTGGGACTGTGGAGCTAAGGGACTCCACCTATAAACAAACTACCCATCTTAGCCTGGACAACTGCTGCAAAACATGGGATTCCTACATGTTTAATCGAAGAGACGGCACAATTCTCTACTCATCCTGGAGTAACGCCAGCCACAAAAAGAAGTTCTGTCCTGAAAGTAATACTGTTCAATGGATGACTGGCTTCGGTGGCTTATCTAAAAGCAGTAAACCCACAGATATAACAAATAAAACAGTAGGACATCAGGCAGTAACATCACACGTAAATACAACAGGGCTGCCAGGAAATCAGGAGTGGGTGCATGTAGGAGTTGAGAAGATAGAAAGTAGGAAAGAGGGGGAAGAAGAGAAGACTGAGAAGGAGAAAGAAGAGATTGATGGGGTGACAGGAGATGATGAAAGGAGAAAGGATGAAGACAAGGATAAAGAAAAAGACTGCAACTTATGTTGTGATGTTTATCCAAAGAATAATATATTCTGCAACAGCAAGCCTGATAGCACATCTGCAAACCGCAACTTTGACTGTTATTGTGAAATCCCAACAAACCTCACTGTGTACGAGCAGTACCTGCTTTGCATGTCTCACTTGGACCGCCTCAGAATGGGACACAACCAACATGCTAAACCTCAAGATGTCCTAAACTCATCTCCTAAAGTCAAAGAGAGGAAAACGGCTGCTGAAATACCTGGACCTGTTGATATCACAGTCTCACCTGCTTCCTGCTCTGCAGTCGGCCCTTCCGCCACTAGTCCACAGGAAAAGAAACACTTAAGTCAAGATAAGCACAAATGTTTTAGGGCTGCAGTCCTCACAAAATCGTCTACAAAGGAAAGGAATTCACCAGCTGTTAAAGCCCACAACTGGGTCACATACAAAGGCACCGGAGCCACCCATGCAGAATATAGGAAGGCCGGATCTTGTGACCTTTCGAGAAAAACTGCGAAGCAAGTGCCTCCACCCATTTGTACCATGAGCAGAGCGATGTACCAGAAGAGGATCGGGCATACTGTTACCAACACCAAACATTTGGGTCTTGATAGCACAAAATGGGTCAATTTCACAAGCAGAACTTCGGGAGAGATAACACCATCAGCTAAGGGTATGAGCACACCTGATGACATCATCACTACACCTGTAGATTATTTGTGTATTATGTGTGTTTATGTGTGTGTGTTCATGCATGTCTGTCTTCTCATCTGTATTTGGTCAGCTTTGCAGTCCAAGAGGAATGGAAATCTTGTAGGGGTGAAGGGTCATCAGGAGTGTGTCAAAGGTCAAAGGGGAGGGATGAGTGGTCGAGGCCATTTCTGGAGGTTCAATGGAGAAGTGTTGCAAAGGTTAAATGAATAATATGAGCAGTTTTGTTTCAAATGAGAAATCTGGCATTGAAAAAAATAACATCTCTTAAAATGTATTAAAAAACATGTAAACATCATACATGTCATCATACAAACATGTAAACATCATATAGATATATATATACTTGATATACTTTTTTGTGGAAAGGTTTTCATAAGCTTGTGTACAACTTTGTAAAAGTGAACCTCCTCTGTTTGAAGGTCTCCCCTCCCAACCAGAGCCTGGTCAGCAGGAGCAACCAAGCGTACAAAGAAACCAAATACACAAAGCCATACAAATAGTCACACACCTAGGGACAGAAAGACACACACATCAGCTGATAGACAAACACCCCGACCCTCTAAAGAGGCACACACAGCCCAACTTGATCACCCCCACTCTGAAGCAGTTACACAAGTCTCTCCAGGTGAGTTCAGTACCATTTTTTAAAATTGGTTTTGGTATTTAAATGGGATTTGAATGAACAAAGCAAACAAACAAAACAAAAACCACAATAAAATCGCACCAAGACGTCAGATAACCAGAACTATTTTTTGTTGATTTTGGGGGATCTAAAGTTGTTGTTTTTTGGAAATTCACTTCTTAACACCCATCATTCCAACAAGTCGTGACTGGAGTACTTGAGTATCTGAGATGCACAAAAGTATGTACATGTTTGTGTTTGTGTTTGTGTGCAAACATTTGTCTGAGTGTTTTGTCTGAAACAAATGTTGCACAAATAGTTGCACTGTAATCTAATAGACCTTGTGCTCTCATCCCTGAATTAGATTTTCCATGTTTGTTTGTTTACTGTTTTGCTTTCATTTCAATGTTCTCAAGTAAAACTCCATCTTGGATCACGAGTCTGAAGAAGTTAGTTTTAAGATAACACAATGTGACTTTTTGGTTTCCATTTACAGGTACAGCACTGCATGTCAAAGACATAGACAAAGACAAAGTAAGAGTTTATCTCATTTCTCTTTTTTGTTTGTTAGTTATTACTCTATAACAATTAGTATTTACTAAGCACTGATCGCTGTGTATCAAAACTATATTGTTAGGACCTTTCGTGACCCCAGGACCAAGTAATAGCAGTAAAACGGCAAAATATAAACTGAGTGGGCCAGTGGGAGAAAAAGAAAAATTCTTTAAAAGACTTTTCTGAAAGACACGTTTTCTTCAGGATACAGACAACAGATGACTTTTTTATGTACTGCTAATATAAATTGAAAACCTTGGGACTTCATAACCTCAGAGCCCATATTTCCCATTCGAAATCAATTGCGTTTTCTAAAGACAATACAGGACAATAAAAGGTGTATTCTTGGAGAAACATGGTTGCTTTTGACAGCAGTGGTATGTTTCAACCGACCATTGAAGCTAGTGAGTAATTTAACACATGGTGCATTGTCCAAGGATCTTTTAGTTTAGCTTTTTAGTTATAGAGTGATAGAGGGATTACCAGAGTTGTTGCCACTTTTACTGAGACAAAAAATAAAGTAAGGATTAAGATTTTCAGTGAATTAGCAGCCAGTGAACTAGTAAATAAGAGACCTGGCCTCTACTGTACACCAGGAAACAAAACATAGCCTAGTTTATTCACAGATACACTTTAGGGCACCTTATCAGACCTCTATTCCTCGTACATGGGTACACAGTGTGCTTACTATCTTTCCATTCCAGAATATAGTTCATAGTCCATTCTCCTTCGTGGAAGGGAGAAAATTCCTTCCTGTTGATGGACCATATTACTTTTCCTCTAAACTCTATTTTGGCTTCCTGTAGCAGCAACCCTATAGTAGAATTTTCCAGTGTCAAAGCCCCCCATGTCTCAGAAATGCATCACAGGGTCACGACACCCCCTGGAGCCCCTGGAAGACAAGTAGTGTCTTGCTTAAGAACACATCAGCAGGGCAGATTCTTGCTGCTATTGGGGCTTGAACCCAGCTCCACTGGTTGAAGGATGGCCTCTCTAACCAATAGACCGCCAATCCTTTATTCGTGTAAAGCTAGCTTGTGTCACTGTGTTTAGTGGCCGGTTTTGTGACTTTCTATCAAAAATGGTCTAATTCAAGGTTTGTTTGTACATTCATAGCCTATGTTTGTTCTGTGCGCTTACATTCATGCCTGTGTGTGCGACTGTGCGTGTGTGTGCGTGTGTGTGCGTGTGTGTTGTTCTCCTTACATCTCCCAGCTAGCAGGTGTCTCTGTATTCCCCCGCTGGCTGTGTCTACCTGATGAACTGTGGCTGTCCATCCTCTCTCTGCTGCCTCTCAGCAGCCTGTCCACTGTGGCACATGTCTGCCACCACCTGCACAGACTGGCTACTGATCATACACTCTGTAAG
>OMKK01018062.1:1522-34113 GCA_900302305.1 Polymixia japonica
GGGGGGGGGGGGTTGGCATTGTCAGCATGGTCCTGTATGAATCTATGGGAAGGAGCGTGGCACTCGCGCTGCCTGGGTTAGTTAGTCGATTCAAACTGAGGTTAAAAAAAAAACTTCTGGTAATGAAACATGTTTTTTTAAGTTTAAGTGTCCACCAAGTTACATATGTCAAATCACCTGATAACTACAACAGAGGGATACATTTTAAAGCGTTGACTCATCGTAGACAGTCACCCAGGGACTGCCCTGCAGTGCACCCTACCTGCTTGCCTGCCTGGCCCTACATGCACAGACCTGATTCCTGCCTCTCTGCCTTGCTCCTGTCGGTGACCGAGGTCTGGTGTTGCAGCTCTTAGTCTGTAATTACCAACCCTGCTGACATTCCTCCTGCTCTCTAAACCAAGACTCCTCCATGTTTATCCAACACCCAGCCATCGCAGCAGCGAGATAATGTGTAACTGTAACCACTAGCAACCCTGACAACAGTAAGGGGATTTAAACTGGTCTTGCCAGGACATCACCAACGTTCACCTGGGTCGTATTCAGTGAAGAGCGGCTAAGTGACGTTTTTTTTTTTTTTATTAAAATTACGGTTTTATGGTCAGCTATGAAGTCACATCACATATATATCTGAGCTATATCACCATACTCAAAAATGCCATAAAAACTGAAAATATGGTTGATGGCTTTGTGTCATTTTAAGGAAGCTGGAATTACTCACCGGAGAACCGTAAGTTTGTCTCTCTAGGCTGAGAGGTACTTCCATGTGCTGACAAAGGCGGTCGGGATGAGCGAGTAGGGCACACTGGTCACACTGTCCCAGGAGTCAGATGAGGGGTCATAACAGTCCAGGGTCTTACACCTCTGAGCCCCAAAGTACCCCCCAACAACATAGAGTCGGTTGCCGGACGCCACCGCGTGGCAGCTGATCCGTTTGGCCGTAACGTCGCCAAACTTGGACCACTGATAAGTCTCACTGTTAAACCGGTAGGCAGAGCTGGCCGAGAATTCCGTGTCGCCGCCAATCACGACCACGTGATTGCCCACCACCGCCGCGGCCGTGTAGCGCCAGAGCTGCGGGCAGGCGGCCGGTACCGTCCAGCGGTTCTGGCACGGGTCAAAGCATTGGACCTTGGGGAACTTGTCCCTGTTGACGCTGGTGCCGCCGAAGGCAAAGAGTTTGTTCTTCGCGCCGACCACGGCAGCATTGCTCACCCCTTCTCGGAGAGGAGCCACCAGGGCCCATTTGTTTGTCTGAGGGTCATACTGCTCCACCTGTTTGAGAGATACAGATGGGGAAGCAGGAAAAGAGCCTGCTAGAGAAGTGTGTCCTCCCACGACATACAGCATGTGGTCGAGCTCTGCGGATCCATGTCCGAATCTGGCGACCAACATAGGTGCGGCTTTGGACCACTCGTCGTGCAGTGTGTCGTAGACCCAGACATCTTTCGAGGCGCCGTTCTCAGACCCACGCCCTCCAGTAACATAAACCTGAAATGAAAAATTGTGTAAGAAACCACCTTATGAATATGTTTAAGATGCATTCCACATATTGACAAATTGTTGTACTGCACACGTCTCATCATCAGATATCGGATACATACCTTACAACCAATGGCACAGGCACTGCACTCTTTCCTGGGACTGGGGATGTCTGTTTTCGGGGTGATCTCCTTGGTCTTGTTGTCGATCATGTAGACCTTGTCACACATGAAAGTCTGTCCTCCCAGTAGCAACAGGGCCTGGCTGACCTTTCTGGGCCGGGCACAGAATCCTGTGACAATACCATCATTCTGAAGGATCCTCATTTTGCAGCGTACAGCGTCTTCCACGATCTCTCGGCCCAATTTGTGGCCCATGACTAGTTCCTCTGAAGCGACATTCTTCAGTAGGTACGTCTCAGGAAGCAGAGCCAGACGGACACAGCGCAGCAGCTCGGGCAGGTCGCTGTGCCTCCTCTCCATGTCAGCCTTTACCCAGTCGATGACAGCCTCGTATACCAGGCTCTCGTCCTCCACCTCCAGCTCTTCACTGAAGATCAGCTCCTTGACTTTGTCTCTGGGCAGGCTGAGGAAGTCCTCTGTCCTGTACAGGGTGGCAAAATTTGCCAGGCACATTCTCCAGGACAGCTCGTACAGTCTCTGGCACTGGTGGGCATCTGAAAGGAGCATCATCCCAAGGCAGTTGGACTGGTGGAGGTTCTTTTCTAGAAACTCTGCTGCCGCATCCCTGATGTCGTGAAACTGAAGCATGTCGCCGGCTTCTAGGAGTGACTCAGCATTCTCCTCGTTGATGATGACTCGGGCTGAGTAGGCGTAGTCAAGCAAAAGTTCCAGCACCTCCGGGTGGAGAGAGTCACGGAAGTTGACTTCAGCATCAAGGCTCTCCCTGAGGCCGCCACTGAACATGGCCTCAAAATAACGGGTACAAGAGGCCAGGACAGCCCGGTGGCATGGGAAGGCCCGGTTGCCTGCCTTGAGAACAACATCTGTGAAGACCCTCCGTTTGCGGAGCAAGTTGAGCTGGGTCAACAGGCTGTCAGCGTGGGATGTCTTGTGGAACAGCTGGATGTTCATGGAGCCGGAACTGGACCGAGACTTCCTGTTTTCGTGGTTACTGACGGACATCTTGACTTGGGCCTGGAGATGGAAATGGAGGACAAAAAAAAGAAAAGTGAAAGGAGTCACTATTGTACCAGTTTATTTCCATATGTGGGAGAGATCATAAAAAATGTCACACACACACCCTCGGATGTGAACAGTACCAGACTACAGCAGACACTGCTCTGCCTTTATGACTAAATAGAACACAGTGTTGAAACAGATGATGAATGAGCAATATAAAAACCCACATCTAGTATATATAGTCATACGTCTCATATCATTTTGTCGGAAATGAACTTCAGACTTTACAGAGATGAAAGGAGATAAGATAAGGAGTACTACAGGAGTGAATATGCATGTGTTCAATGTGTGGCAAGGGACTTATCACTACAAACCATTGTCTCAACAAATATTCTTGACCAACACCGATGGCTGCAAATGAACTACATTACCTGCCTCATCATGTAGCCTTTTGTAATTCATGATAAGGAAATAAAAAAAGCACCTGGGTGTGTTAACCACATTGTTTCTCTCCACCTATATTAACATTTTAAATCTATGCGTCATGTCAAACCACATTTCAAGCCAATAAATTCCTGCCAGTCTGTTCTGTTCCCTTGCTGGCTCACATACAACATGGTGCCAAAGGCAAAGCTTTCAAGCCCACATAAGATCTGACACCTCTCCCAACAGCTCCTTGAGGACAAAATTATGTAAAGATTGTGCAACAGTTGAAACTGTATCATTCTTTTGATCATCTTGTGGTGGATTTAATTATGCTTGCAAACCACTGCCTAAATTGAGATAACATTCTGGGATATAGACAATTAGCCTACATCGGAAAATATATAATAAATTAAATAAGATAAGATTAACTGTATTGATCCCCATTTCATTGGACATTTCATTGTTGCAGCAGTCAGTGTAGGGTGCAGCAAATAGGAAGATAATTTAAATAATAATAACTGCTAGATTAACAATCGAATAGAATAAATTATCACAACGGGAAATGTTATATTTATGATAAAGGTAATCAAGTAATACATTATTACTAAAACCTTTCCGTGTCATTATGACAATAAATAATTTCAAATAATGTCATAGCACATTTCTTCTTCAATGAGCAGTCAGATTGTATACAATTTGTAAGATAAATAAATAATAACTCAAATAAACCAAATAAAACATTTTACCCCTTCAACGTATCCGTTGTTTATGTCTAGATAAATTTGTCTGCAATTCAAACCCACAGAATCAGGAACCAGAGACTTCCGTTGAGGGATCTAAACCCAACCCAGCGTGAAATCCAATTCGTTTTGTGCAGTAAATGTAAACCATGGTCAGCAATTCGGCATGTGCTCAACTTTCCTCCAAAGTTAGCAGTCTGCAAACATTCACGCTGCTACCATTGCCAGCTGGAGCAGAACATCAAACGATCGGATGTTACAAGCTGGAACTAAAGTCATTACATTTCGGAATTTCGGGAAATTACAAACAAACGCGTGTGTTAGTGATCGATAGCTGCGAGCATTTTTAACCCTTACCTTAATCGTATCTTGGCGACCGCTGTAGCAAAGCAGATCGGGGTTGGCTTTATCCAGCAACTTGTTTAGTTGTTTCCCAAATTCGAGAAAACTACTTTTCTAACCACGAAGTTTAAAACAACCGTATGCGCTAACAAGCTGGAATGTTGATAACCCATTGGTCTCGGTCGCCTCGTTGTAGGATCCACGGACAAAGCGTTTGCAAAGTTTTCCAGCTCTGAAAACCTCTCGGGAAGACACGCAGTACGCAGACGAACGGTCGGCTTTGCTGGGAGAAAGACCAAAGGCGCCGATAGTGTTCCCCTCTGGCTCCTCCTACTCGTCGTGGTACATGGTATTGTCCAATAGGCTCAAATTCTTACCAATATTCCCATCCCATGAACTTGCTTGAACAACAGCAACAAATAGCCCCACTGCTAACCGTGCATATAGTTTAACTGTTGTGTTTTATTATCCATCAGCTTAAATGGGCCCGACTTAAACATTGATAATACAATGGACAGGGATAGCCAAGATATTGGATGCCGTATCAACTCAGAAATGAGCACTGGGCGTAGTGTTACCCCTGCTCTATGTGCAAGCTACACATAGCCTAACAGTCATTTGGCAGGTTAAAGTCCCTCTGAGGGCCACGGGTTACTGTCTCCAGCTAAATTCCTGGAATTTTCTGAAGGATTTGGGCAATCATGAGATCTACAGAAATTTTCAAGAATGCCTCATAATTCTGACCAACCTATTCTCATTTGCATGATATGCGTAGTCCGAAGTGGAAAAGGCCAAGATATATCAAGCATTTCAAACAATAGAATGGTGATGTAGCCTGTAGCCTACTAAAATACTGCACATCCACTTGAGATATAGAATGAACCAGCAATGTTTTCATATATGGGGTTTCAGACTTGCTCCAACAACAGAGACTCTGGGGACATTAGGGGTTGACCACTCAAAAACTGACTGACTGTGAGAGACTGGCTGCCCACCCACCCCATTGATCTTCAAAGCACTGTGGGACCAGGGTTTACCACCACCACCATCAACACCACAAGCACCACTACCAGCTGGCCAGGGTCGATACCACACTGCTCAGGTTTCTCTCCTTCTTTTCCTCAACCCCTCTTTCAGCCTCTCATTCTCTTGCTCTCTCTCTCTCTCTTGCTCTCTCTCTCTCTCACTCTTACTGTCACTCAACAACTGCTTTTGAAGATTAAAAGCTGCTGCCCTGTGTCTGTTTTTGTGTATGACCGTGTGTGCATTTTAGAAAGGAGAAAGACAGAGAGAGAGAAAGAGAGATGACAGATGTATTCAACCAGTTAGTTTATATTTTTCATTTATTTCCTGTTATTTCTTTACAAGAGAGCTACATTCTTAATCGACTCATATTAGAAGTGTCAAAATGTCTTTTCTTACACTTCATTGTCATGATGTAAACACTATGAGTCAAACGTAACCTCACGTTAACACTCATAAACATACTGATGGGAAATTCACAAACCATTTTGCCAGTCCACATTGAAGCCTTCCTTAGAGCGCATTGAGCCAAATGCTTTCATACACACAAGTGTGCCAAAAAGAGATTAAGCATTTAAGAAGATTAGTTTAATGAACTCATGATTGTAATCTAGGGTTAATTCATTTTGCTGCACTTTAACCCCTCATCCCCTCAGCCCCATTCCATTCCATGGCTTGAAGCCAAACTGGTCTGTGGACATATGTGTGTGTGTGTGTATTGTATAACTGATCATTAATTACTCTTAAGCAGGCACGCTATCAGCCAGACCCCCTACAACTATTGTTCAGTCCTTCCAGCATTGTATGAACCCACTCAGAGGGTGACAGCTTGGATGACAGTAACCGTCACTCCATTGTTGCCTGTACTGTACTACATATTAATTCACTCATGGCAGGTGGCTGTCTTAGTGAGGTCATCCAGTCTCTGTAAACTAAGTTTTTAACTATTAATTACCCATTTACCCAAGCAAGTTGATCAAGAAATAAATATTATGTACAGTAACGTCCTGGTCACTAGTGGCTGAAGAAGGCTGGGAATGCAAATTTTAGGTGCTTAATATTAAATATCTTGTATCTTCAAAGTGAAAATCAAACGCTAATCCACTCCATTAAAAGTCTTTCAGTGAAGAGAAATTATGTATAGGAGTAGAACGCCACCATGTGGCATACAAAGGATGTGTGTATGTGTGTATGTGTGTATGTGTGTGCGTGTGTGTTTATAAGCAGTCTCTTTCTTCGAAATTTCATAATATGCAGGCCTAGGCTGGCGGATGTATCGCGCAGTTACAAACGTGTGTCCTTTTACGTTTGCCACCATTTGATCCAGTTCACAGACCGCAAACTACACTTCCCATACAGACGTTGTTCATACGGAAATGACGCATTGACTCTTCCGGCGCTCTCAAGGGCATCTGACGTTAGCTAACTTCGCATTTGTTCTCCACACGTGCACTTTCAGAAGAGTAATAAATCTAAAAATTTCAATACCAACACAGCTAAAAATGGACAGTTTTGGGTCCGACTTCTCAGCAGGCGGGGCAGGTGGTAAAATGGATACTGGGACGATCATGGAACAAGTGAAGGTCCAAATTGCGGTGGCTAACGCTCAGGAGCTCCTGCAGGTAAATCAATGGATGTTGGTCTGCGCTGCAGTAATGGCAGCTCACCTTCACGTTGAAGGATTTGTCATCATTTTTACGAAACTGTACATCATAAATGAGCTGATCTCGTCAGATCATGTTAGTTTGCACCCTACGATGCCTTTACCCGGCATCATCCTATGATGATATTAATCATATGAGATAGCTTACTAGCGAAACGATAACGAATTAATATAATTTTTCAGAGGATGACAGACAAATGCTTTAAGAAGTGCATAGGCAAACCGGGAAGCACGCTGGACAACTCTGAACAGGTACGCTGGTTCCATTGAATGTGCTAATCTGTGGCAAATGTGACACCATAATAGGGAAGACTACTCCCCCTCCACGCACACACACACACGCACCATACACACACACACACACCATACATGCATACATACATACATACATACATACATACATACATACATACATACATACACACACCATACATACATACACACACACACGACCTTTTTTTAGTCAATTGCAGTGCCTCTAACGTTACCGTGGCGTTATCTCACAAAATCGTCTTTCATACATTTCTTTGAGTTACATCATTTATTTTATGCTGTAGTGATTGTACAAAGACTTGTATCTTTTCATTGTAGAAATGTATTGCCATGTGTATGGACCGGTATATGGATGCCTGGAACACTGTGTCCCGTGCCTACAACTCCCGGCTACAGAGGGAAAGGGCTCGCATTTGAACATCTCCTCTTCACCCTTACCAGTCTACTGCACCTTGACTTACACGAGGAAGAGCATGGTGCACTGCCTGAGGCTGCGAGCTATGAAGGGGTGTGTTATGGCAGTAGCGCACCATCAACATCTCTGTGATAATACCTCACAGACAGGCTAGCGAGGCCTGTGAAATGTAGCCATAACAATATTGCTGTGGACATTTTTTTATTTTACTCTGAGGGTTAGTGAAACAATGAAGTTTGACTCTTTTTCAGTTATTTGTTTTTGTATGTGATCAGCAATTGTTCAGGTGGTTAACAACTTTACTTCGCATGATTTGTTAAAAGCCACAATTGACAAGTAGCTAACAAGTCCACTGCAGCAACAAGACCTTGTTGCAGTACTTCAATTTGCACTTGCATTTACTACAGATTGTGACTTAACCAGAAACATTTTATCCTACACCTGATCTATTCCTGCCATCAGACTAAGCCTGAATGTATGTTGAGTTCCTGTACAATTGGGACACATGATACAAACAGACAAGGGTTTAATGTGGCCTGTCTCCAAATCTTTACATCTGCTTCCTAAAATACCGTGTCAGTATGGTGCCCATTCTTTTGTCACAGAGTGTGTTATGAAAGAAGTGTGTGTGTGTGTGTATAAGGTGAATGGCAAAAAAAAACACTAGTCCCCAAAGGGGCAGTGCAGGCTTTCATTATCATGACGATAATCTACAGACCTACTTTTATTCACCAGGAAGAACTGAGGAGCAAGTTTTCATAACCGTAAACCTGGCAGTCATAAGCCTCCAAACAGTCCTATACCAGAGTATGCCTTGGGAACAAAACTGTTTTGTCTGACCTAGTTGTCACTCTATCTGCTGCCCTCCACAGTAGTGGGCTTGTTTTAGCAGGGTCTGCCTTGGTGCAGACAGGGTATTGAACCCTTCTTAGCTATGTGTGCACGGTTTGGCAGACGTCTGGGAACCGAAATCCTTCTTTCATCCTGTTGACTTTATGTAGGGAAGTAAGTGCCCAAAAAAAAGTCTGTGAAAACTATTTGCTGTGTGTCTGTGGGAGTGTGCTTGTGACCCATTGGAATGAGAAATCAATAAATCCTGACAATTGAGTCTGTCTAGCAATTGATGTTTTTGTACCGGTGTTTCTCAAAATGAGTCCAATTCGGGGAGAGAACTTACCAAAAAAGCAAGGTGCTTTTATAAAACTTAAAGGCACAATCTGCGACTGGTTTGAACGGTCATGTTGCCCCACTTCTGTTTCTTTTGTAAACAATGTGATGTGGCTGTTTGATAGTATTTTGCCTAACAGAAAACTTGTAAAAGCCACTCAAACACGGGGGACTCTTCTGTATTTACTGCTGAAATTCTGAACGTGAAAGATGGTTGACGCTGACTGAGGTAATGTGCAAACCAAAACAACAATATTGTAATTACAGGGCAGCACTTAAAGCACAATGGGTACCTGTACATACATCTTTTAAGATGATGTTGGTAACCTCTTTCATACAGAATATTTTTGCCAAATATCCTGCCTGTGAATAATTATATGGTATATAAATATGGTACATTTCAGCCTAGTCTGTCACAGTATTTCTGTAAACATGGATACAAAAAGGACAACAATTCCAATAAATGAACCCCATATATTCTTAACCCCACACAAATGAAAAAATACATAGCTTGATGTATGTTATGAGTCAAGACAATAAATAACTGTAAAATAAATACACAACTTGCAATTATGCATGTGCTATTAAGAGTGTCCACAGACCACAGTTGAGGATGATGTTTCCCTAGGCTTCTCCTTGTTTCTCCAGTTCATGTTGGAGAAGGTGGTCCCAGGCCAAATGATTGCACAGTAATACAAAGCACCCATGACCAGTAGATCACACAGGTCAGTATTCTGGAGATTTGAGTCAGTCAGAACAATGGAAACATGCCTGCGTCTATAACGACTAAGTTGACATCAGTGTGTGTTGACTTTCTACTAGCATTACTTTATGTTCTCTTGTACACGACAATATTCAGAGGATGTTTTGTTTTGGGGGGAGAAAATCCGTCATCTCCACGTAGGAATGCCGTTTCTCTCTCCGGGAGCAAGTGGTTTGTTTCCTGTGTGACTTCAATAAGGCAGGTACCTAGATATCCACTCCCTCACGGCCGTCACACGTGTGTACACGCCTGGGAAACCCGTTCGTCCACAACCGTGTCCCCAGCTGGTTACCCCGGCAACAAACCACTGACCAGAGGGCTGGCGACATGTCAGAGGCCCTCCTGAATCCCCCTGTGTGACAGACAAGAGAACAAGAACGTCAGGGGGATGTTATTAAATAAATGCTGCTTTAAGCTGTTATTAATCGCATTTGTCTTTCAGTTTTCCAGTTAAAAAGGAGAATAAGACAATGGATTGGGAAAAAGAGAGAGAGAGAGACTACAGGTACAAAGAGAATGTCACTTGAATGGCTAGTTACATGCCAGGTGCTTTGACCGAGACAGGAATGCATGTGGATTTACTTACATAAGTAGATTACAGAAAGGGAGAGGGTGAGAAGGGGAACTCTGTAGTTTTAGGGAGAAAAGTCTACTCTCTCCCATCAGATAAGAATTTCTCAGCAGTGCACTCAGAAGTGCAGCAGTGTCCCTGAATAAACAGGTCCCTAATCACTCAGGTTTTCTCTGTCACGTTTGCGCTATAATTATATCTGTATTTTTATTGCAATAATTTGTTCACATGTAATAATATGGAAACAAAGCTTTAGAAAACCCTAAAGTGTCAAAGGCAAGCCTTTCTGTACCCTGGCCTGGTTAACCACTGTAATAAGAATTATGTCGGCTCTCGCCGTGTTTCCAGAGCCTCTGAACCCAACATATGATCTCATCACTAAGATGCTCAAAAGGCCAGGCATGTTTCCAGACTGTGAAAAAGGTATTTGTGCCACATATACTGTATCACGTCTTACCAAACAAGTGTCCCTGCCTCCCTCCATATAACCAGCACACATCATGCAAGTGGTCAGCCCATTGCCATAGGACTGCTGGCAGTCTGTTTGGTCAATGATGTTCACTGCAGCTTTCTGCAACAGGTTAGTCAATGAACCTGTGGGAAAGGGAGAGTGTTAATTAGAGTATTTAATTTTGGTAGCTCATGCATTTTCGCAAAGGTACAGTCTAATCATACAACTGAAATGGAATACATGAGGAGGGTTGTTTTATTTCATAGCAT
Organism: Polymixia japonica; assembly: GCA_900302305.1. NCBI lineage: Eukaryota > Metazoa > Chordata > Actinopteri > Polymixiiformes > Polymixiidae > Polymixia > Polymixia japonica. Next base: position 12,250 of record OMKK01018062.1, read on the forward strand.
CTTAGATCATATTTAATTGCAAGTAAATGGTCATAGAGCTAATATTTATGGATGCACTTCACTGCATCTTTAGGTTAGCATGCAGATTTTTGCCACTGGAGTTACAGATGTATTCATCAACTCGTTTCACCTACAGACGTTTTAAAGTCCTCAGAGTCCCATCTAATTAACTGTACATTTACAACCATCCGGTTTGTTGTTTCGCGTGTAAACTGTAACTGCACCAGTAAGATGCTGGTGGGAAAAAGCCATACCAGATGTCAGTATGAATCTAAATCTGTCTCACCTCCTTCCCTCATGGATCCCCAGCCTGTGATGTAGCACTCTGCGTTCTTCAGAAAGCGGTGGACTGGTGATGGGAGACAGACAGACTGGATAGTGTAGGACCTGGGGGCTGGTACAGCCAGCTCTAGCAGAGCCACATCATGGTCCATACTGGTGTCATTAAATGCTGGGTGGAGGATGACCCTCTGGATAGGTATGACTAGGGCTCCTACCCCTGAGCGCAGCACTGAACCAAGACTCACTGACCAGCTTGAGGGGCTGGGGTCACTTTTGGTATGGATGGAAATAAAAGCAGTGTAGTAAAAATTTACATACAATACTGGATAAAAGTAAAACAATTATTGTTGACATAATTTCACATGAACTGAAATTGTAAACATGTGGGGAGGCAGTGGGTAATATTTTCTACCCACTAGAGGGTGCTTGTGGCCACAAGATTGAAATGACTGGTTTAGACTCAAGCTCACTTGAGTGGTTGCCAGTTTCTTGACCTAACTACCACCGTTTGGAGGTGCACTGAGTGAACTCGACATTAACAAGCTCAGCCATTTTTGTTCACTGAACAAAACTGACTGAACTGGCAACAACCAAACAGAGATATCAGCGGGAAGGTGAGGGAGTGTTGTCAAGTCAAGTCAAGACAAAAACACAACTGGTTGTGTTGGGCCGTCAAAATGTTTAAAATTAGAAATAAATAGGTAAAATAAAATTCTTTTAATCAGCATATTTATACAAGCTCTGTGGAGGTCTTATCTTTATTTAATTGGTTAAGTACAAAAATGACATATATAACCTTTAAAGTGAAATTTGTCAAGACGTTTTGGTTCAACTTGCAAATACATACTTATACATATGGTATGTGCTAAATTATATAAATCATAAAGCTGTGATAACAGTTGTATACACTTCTTTTAAAATCCAGTTGGGAGACAGTACCTTTTGAAGCAGTGTGCCGCAGTGAGCAGCCATTTGCTGTGTATTAATGTAGCACCACAACGGTGAAGTCTCTGATACTGGAGACTACCAATCCAAGGCCACTCCCCTCTACGAGCTGTCACTCCGCCCACGATCCTGTGGGAGCCCAACGCAGGACGTACACCACAATCTGAAATAAAAACGAAGGACATAGCTCAAACGTGTTTCCTTCAGTGTTTTTTTTCTCTACGTATAGCTTGCTCTAGTCAGAACTAACCACAGTTTCTCTCGTCAGCCTGGTTGGGGCAGTCTGGGACTCCATCACACTCTGGGTTGACCTTGCCGATGCAGGAACTGGCACCACACTGGAAGTTTCCACTACAGTTCAAGGCTGGGAGACATGATGGAGGGAACAGCACAAGAATTAGGCTGCAAAACGAATGAGTGTGTACTGTATTTCTAATATCATATTTCTAATTGACTTTTATTTCCCATACATGGCTTATTATATTGCATAACAGAAATCAATCTCCCAGAACATTACCAGGCAGGGGCGGCAGGGAGGCAGCGGCCATGGCTATGGTCCTGGGTATAGGTGGATGATTAAAGTTTCCCCCTGGCATGGTAACTGGTATGGTGGAAATATGAGGGGTGTGATGGGGGACCAGGCTGGGGTCTGTGTAGCTAAGAATCCAGTTGCGGAGCCTGGTAACGCGGGAATAGACCCCAGGCCTATTGATCTGAGCACAGCCCACGCCCCAGCTCACCACCCCAGCCAGAAAGAACCTCCCTGGGGCCTCCTCACAAACCAGAGGCCCTCCAGAGTCACCCTAGAGGAAAGACAGAGGACCCCAGATTTAACAAGCAGAAAGTCATACTGTAGTATACAAGTTTATAAGCATGCTAGGTTACTATTCTTTAACTGACCCTGCACTCCTTGGGAAGGGGGTCAAGCAAAACAAGTATTTCCCTACAGGAAAAGCAATAAAGAATTAAATTATTACGCTACTTTTAAGTATCTTTGCTCATATAACAGGTTGTGAGAGTTTTCACAGGAAAGATAGGGAAAGTTCAAACTTAGTTTATTTGTATTGAATTATGATGGGAAGCTGATACTTAACATTCACTCGTGGGGGAAGTACATGTTTCGCATTTCAACTATGATTCTCCTGTTATATCAGAACCAGTATCACTTTTATTCGCCAAGAACATTTGCACATACAAAGGAATTTGACTTGATGAACTGGTGTGTCAAAGAAAGCTAACAACGTATAATAAAAATAAAATATATGAAGACAATAAAGAGTAAAATGCAACACACAGGAGAAATGCGGCCATGGAGCCAAAAATAGAACGTGGGAAAGCACAATATTAATATCATCTTAGGACACCATGGAAATATGAGTAATAGCCTACCGACCCCCTTTTTTAGGGTGGAAACAGTACTAGTGCACAGTTTTAACCTTAGGTATACATTCAAGTTAACAACTGGAAGAAAGAACTTCAGTGTATTTATACAAAGTCCCCTGGAAGGCACAACTGCATTGTTAGAAAATGTAAGTTGATAGCTCATGGTCAATAGCAGCTACCTCTTAGGTCCTGCTTTTTTCATGTATTAAAAAAAAAGCCAACTATACTCAGTTGAGCTGACACATAAGGTTTTATACGGATAAAATAAAATATCCCTGTGCTGGACTGTAAAATAAAATGTTGTTTGATTAAAGGTGATATCTGTACGATATTAATACATTACTGACCTCTAGTGTTAGTGAGGTGAAATACACTAACAAACCGAAACAAGCACGGCTTGTACAGGCTGAGGGGAGGATCTGTTTTGATGGGCCGTCAAAGCAAAACAAAGACCAGAAAGCAGAGGGAAACAGCGCCACTGAGGCACAATCAAAACAGAGAGAGAGGGGAAACTTTCCGACGATCACCGCTACACTATATCTTACGATACAATACAGTAATTTAACTTTTTATTTGATTTCAACATATTACAGATAGCATCTTTAAATATTAATAATAAATATATGAATCATATCCACCCTAGTTGTTGGACCTATGCAAGAAAAAGTAACTTTGAAACTTGATTAATGGTCATAATGACAGTGAGAAAGCAAGGTTTCGTCAGCACTGACCTGACAGGAGTCCACCTTTCCCTGCAGGAATCCAGCGCACATCATGTTGTTAGTGACAGCTCCTCTGTAGACGGACGATTTATTGCATACCTTGGAGTCAATGATCTTCACCACCGCCTTTTGCAGTGTGGGAGGAACCTCGGCTGAATAAAACAAGAACAAAGGACACTAAAATCCTCCTCCTCATATTTTAACATACAGCAGTACTACAGTGGACATGGTAAATATGAGGAGCTGTTTCATAAGGAACAATACAATTTTCTATCATACAAGATAAGTTATGTGATATATGACCACTTTTAACAATATGAGGATAATATATGATGAATAGCGCTCAAATAACCACATAAAAATACAGAAATAAATATAGAAAATATAGTAACATATAGTGTAGTTGAAGATGTGCCGATAACTACATGACTCAGGTGCTGTTCACTTTATATTCCACTGCTGTTATGTATATGTTATGTATATACATATGTATGTATGTATTGTTCCAGGCAGACTCACAGTTGAACTGGCCTAGAGCTCCCCACCCCGACACCATGCAGTTCTGGCCTGGGGTAAAGGTGTGGGAGGGGGAGGGCAGGCAGACAGGCTGGATGTAGGGGCTGAATGTGAGAGGGGTCTCCAGCTCCAACACAGTCACATCATTGTCTGTGGTCATGGGGTTGTAGTACGGGGACACCACCAGGGACTTGATGTTAATCGTTTTGGACTCAGACTCCTCACCGCTCACCAGATTGGCCCCCACCAGGGCCGACCACTCTTTAGGGTCGTTATCCCTAAGAGCAGAAGAGATGAACAATATGGTCTGTATTATTTGTTAATAATAATGATCGATTACCTAATTGTTGACTGATTTTTGAACACCTATCCTTTTTTCACGATTGTGAACATTTGCAATAGTAAGCCACACTGCGGTTCTACATTCTCCCTAAGATGATTATTTAGTGCTCCAAAAAAAACAAACAACAACCCTAAATAGGTAGATTATAAAACTTAATAGTACTTTGCTGAAGATTTTAAAATGACTCTCTAAAATTTGACAAAAATAATTGTTGGTGAATGACAATTGCTGAAGCCTACCTCTCGAAGCAGTGTGCTGCACTGACCAGCCAGCGCTCGTTGATGATGGAGGCTCCACATGTGTGGCGTCCATGCAGTTTCAAGCTGACCTGCCACGGCAGCTCCCCTGGCCGAGCGTCCTCACCCCCCACAACACGAATTCCCATGGCTGGACGAGTACCACACGCTAAAGGAGAGAGAGGGAGAGAGTGGGAAAGATGCAGAGAGGACATTATTTTTCTTATTTATTCAGCTATTTATTCGGGTGAGACAATAATCAATCAATTTACAATATGATTTGTATGGTATGTGATATTATATCACTGTATGAATTAACTCATATAGACACTATTAATATACAGTTAATTATATATATATACATATACATATATGTGTGTGTGTGTGTGTGTAATATTAACAGCTACTGAGCATATTCAAATAATGACACCATGGTTTAAAGCAGTATTGTTTGTGGTTTAAACCAGTCACTGACAGCAGCGAGTTTCATCAGATCCATCAGCACAGTCAGGAATTAAGTCACACTCTGCATTCGATTTCGTGACACACTCCCCGTTGTCACAAGCGAAGGTGTTGTCTGGACATCTGGCTAAAGACACAGAATAACACAGCTGAGTTGGACATGGTGGTTAGAGAAGCAGACGTACAGTAATATTAACAGGTGAACCGGAAGTTACAGGTATTAAACAAGTAAGTAAGAGTAAGGTAGGTAAGTACAGTTAGGCAGAGGAATCTAGGCTTGAGAGTAGGTTTGAGAGAAAACATCAGGCCTTAGTTGCATAGTATTTGCAAATACTTATAATGGTTTGTTTTAGCCTATTTGGTGCCTGGTGGATAATACATGTAAGTGAATGCTATACAATTGGAGACAAAAAGTTCACAAAAAAGCATTGGAAAACCATTTCCTGAACATAATTTAGCACATGTTGCTGTGATTAAAAACCTACCACATACTGATGTGGTAAACCCCATAATTCCCATTTGGTGCTCCAAGCAGGCGAAAACAAATGCTAAGAATTAGTTGCAATTATTTACAATTACCTATTGTGACTCAGATCTGCAAAACACATACTCACCCGCCATCTCATCTCCAATAACATAGAACGACTTTCCACTGGCCCCTTGGGAGAGGAAAAAATAAAACAAAAGTTCATCTCCAACATATATTAATGCCTTCTGCCAGCAAATTACAATACAGTATATTGCCATAAATAGTCATCTGTTTTGGTCATTCCAACTAAATACCCTTATAGGACCATGGACGTGATGACAGTATAGAGTACCCAGTAAGATGATAGTGTTGATCTTTCCAAAATCAGGCACTTCCAGGGCTCCCCCATGCAGTGCAGAATTGAGCCCCACCCTCAACAAGTCCTGAACAAAGTTGTCGGAATACTGTTGGACCTTGGACATCCTGAAAACCAGTCGGAACGTCGCCATCACATCACCGTTGATGTTACTAGAATGACAGGAAAAACACGGCATGGCTGTTTCTCTGTTTGTCCTCTTGACTTCAAACATGATCACTTGAGGAAATTTGGCTACTGTTGTCCTTACCCATAGGCAACAATGCTACAATCAACGTAGTGATGTGATACTGATGAGGCAACAAAGACATTTGTAATCTGCAAGAAAATGAAAATTAACAATTAAACACTGAAAGAAGCATCAGCACTGCAGGTCCTCGGAGTGGCACCAGCTGTCTCTAACCTTGGTTTTCAGAATGGTGGAGAGCACTATAGAGAAGCCAGAGTTCTCATCCTGCAGACCAGGGTCATACTTCAGTCCCTTCAGCTCCACTGTCTCCATAAAGTAATGCTGCTCCTGCACAAGGTATGCTAGCGATGACAGAGGAGAAAAGGTTAATACGTCTTAACAATATCATGTTATCTGTAATGCTAGTGCAAACATGCCACATAAAGCTTAGGCAAGGATAATGCACTTGAATTCAATTGATTTAAAAAAAAAAAGTGGAGTATGGCTTCACCCAGACTCACCATGTTAACATGTGTGTAATATATAGTAAAAGTCAAATTACGTATCTGTGATTGTGTCATGAACCTGATGCTGATGTAACTGGACCCACCGATAAGCAGGCCTACAAAGACCCCAATGACGAGGAAGATGAGGAGGAAGGCTAGGAGGGTGCTCCTGCAGCAGGCAGGGTTGGAGGGAGCAGAAGAGGCTCCTGAAGGGGACCACTGCCCTCCTCCATCCTTCTTCACCTCCATTTTGGATTCACAGCATCAACCTCACAACTCTCATTCCACTGCCTCCAATATCATATTTGCCCACAAGACAAAATGAGCCGGTCCTGGTCTTAGAAAAAAGCAAAACAGTTTCAATACCTCTGGATTACTCAGGACAGAGAGAGAGAGAGAGAGAGAGAGAGAGAGAGAGAGAGAGAGAGGGGCTGAGAAGGGTACATAAAAGAGGAAGCAATGTCTCCAACAAAATTATACAGCATTTACTACATAGTCTGTGCTGTGTAAAAACATTTTTATGTACACATGACATTGAAGAAAGCAAGTCATGCAGCCAAGACAGCGGATTATCCAACAACACGAAATGTAACAATGATGGGCACGGTGTTCGTAAAGATAAAGGAACGTCCCATATAGAAGTTAGTCCAAATAGTGTAAATTCACTCTGGAAACAATTAAAATAAACCCTAGCTGCGCGTATAAACAGAATGTTTGAAAAAAACAAAAAACAAAAAACAACTGAACAGCATTATAAGGAGCCAGCAGTGTCAAATCATTTTCCTCTTAAGATTGCTGGCTGGGATCGTAAAAAAGTCCGGGGAGGCCATGTTGCTATCCGATCGCAAGTTAGATGTAAAACAATGTCACAATACAATACAAGCAACAGTTTCTTCTCATTTTAGATCTTAAATTTCTAATCTCCCGGACTGTCTGGAGACCTTTAGTGCACTGAGCTATTTACGCACGTCGACGCCAGGTGCACCACGCCGAAGGACATTAAAACAATAAAGGCTTTTATGTTCTACGAGTAAACTCGCTCACCGGTTCAGTCTCTTGATTCCTCTGTATGCTGACATTCACAATAAAGCGCGGTTTTCACTGGATGACTTAGGCCATGCAAGAAGAGATACATGGATGGAAGAGAAGAGACAGGGCAAGAGGTCCGCTATTTGTTCCACCTGCCAAGGGGCGTGTCGTGTCAATTCTGGAGGTAACTCACCTTTAGTTTAGGTAGCAGACTTGTGCTTCAGAAATCCCCTGCCTACCCTCCTCCCACCGGTCTTGATCCCACTGGGCGCTTTTCGGTTACACCCTGATGTGCACAGGCATTTCTAGTGTGTCCCCATTGCTCCCATAATCTCCAGGTAAATAAAATCATCCGACACTCGTTTACATTGTGCAGACTACACAGTCGGAGGAAACCAGTACTACAAAATGTAGAGTTCGGGACAATTTTCAAATATATTAAAAGTTCTACACGCCATTCAGTCAAGTCTTTTACTCTCTCCAGTTGTAGCCCCACTGTGCTCCATTGACACAGTGACTGAGCAGCAGAGGAGGGGCAAAACGCCCTGGAATTCTTTCTTTACCCCTGGCTCCCTGCCCTAGCCTCACTACACTTGGCAGAGTATTAGGCTTCTTTTACCTGGATTACAGTGTCTCCAGCCTTCCTTTCTTATCAGTTCTTGTGCTTTTACTGTAGCTTAGAGCTCTGCTCAAGATGAAAATGGAAGATGCAGTGGTATTTAATTTGTCCAGCAGAGGAAGTTAAATGTAAACTATAAAATGCTGCATAGGCCTACATGACACCATGATTTATGTTTGGTTAGAGTAGTTGGAGCCCAAAAGACTAATTTATTGAAATACACAATCCCTTGCCCCATTCAAAATGTGATAAATTATGTACTTTATTTCCATATAGTTAGTCTTGATATTTTCACAACAGCTCCAACTTATCTCACACAATAATTGGCAACAAGCTTTGACAAAAATGCTAAAATGAGTTTGGCATGCGTTTCAGAGGTCACACTTCATGGCCTCTCCCACCATTTACCACAAAGAACAATCCCAACAAAGGTAAACTAGTTTATTTTACTCCCCCACCCTGCTTGAAGCACTGCCCAACCAGATGCAGTTAATACCACAAATGTTTTTTGTCACTGGCAGACAGGCTTGAATGGCTCATCTCCACACACAACGCACACTCCCTTTATCTCCACACACACACACGGAAACAATGAAAGGTCTCACTTCCTGCAAAATGAAAAAGGCTGTTTGACTCTGGCTCAGCTGCGCCATCAGGAAAAAGTAAGTACTGGAGGTATATTAAATGGTACAACTTTAGTTGTCTTGCAACACATTTAACGTCAATTTGTTTAGTGCTGCCCTCTAGCTTTCCTTGGTGGTCCCAAATATGTGATTCAGACACGCACAACAAGCGGATGCACAACTGACCAAACAAAAATGATTTTTTTTTATTTTAATTTATTATCAAAAACAAAGACCAGTAAAAAGCTCACTTATTCTAGATAAAAAGAAAATGGTACTGTTACAATACCCAAACTTGTTGGCTCTTTACAACTCAAACATCTTATCAAATTTGCAGAACACAAACAGAAACAATAAGTGAAGCACTTTCAAGTGTCCCGTTTCAACCAATGTATGATTCTACACAACAGAAATTGAGTTTGTTGTATGTACATCATTACCGTTTCATGATTTAAGAAACTAAAATAATTGTGAAACAAAAAGATATTTCACAAAATATATAACGTGTGTATGTGTGTGTGTGTGAGAGACAGAGCGAGAGAGAGAAAGCAATGTGTGTTAGCCATCCTGTTGCTGGATGAAGGGGTTGGGTATGGCCTCCATGCCGTCCTGGGGACAGATTAGCACCACAGAGGTCCCTCTGCAGACCACCAGTCCCAACTGCCTTGTGTCTTCTGTCAGCTTTAACTGGTCATCTGGGTCTGGACAGAGAACAAAGGTTACAGATGTATAAGAGCAAAAGGTTAGGGTTTAAACTTTCCTACATAAGATGATCTGTCGCTTTGTTGCTATACACCAGGATAGACCGAAACAGTTACTTAGTACATGTGTGCAATTTAGGGATGGGATGGTTACTGGTTTCACTATATACCTCGGTAAAATGCGCTGACAGTATTTGTTATTACTGCGAACACTGTGACAAAAGGTCTTAATAAAATCCAACATGAACAAAAGTGGGCCTACAGTCTTCGTCTTCATTAGCTGTTTTATTTTGCATAGCCACAAGGGGGAGTGCCTCTCACAACTACTTCGCCTATCTACATCCAACTTGATGACCCATCTGTGACGTGCTTAGGTGGCGATCAGACTGGACGCGTATTTGCAATGAGGGACGCAAGGCGACTCTCTTGTTCTCATGTTACATCACCGCAGAGTGGACTGAGTAGAAAAAAACAACTCGCTATTGCTGCTGTTAATAGTGAAAGCTGCGAAACCGGGAGTAAAACAATTATCTTCTAAAAAAAAAAAGGAGAATCGACAATGATCCTTACAACTTAAAGAATCGGTAGCCTATGGACATTGAAATGTGGCCAGGAACTGAGTTTCCTGACATTTATATGTGCGTGATTTTGACACTGGGGAAGTGAAGCCTGAAGGAATACAAAGACTAGATGCTTGGCCATATTTTAAGGCAGGACTCGTCAGCAAAATTAAAGTCACAAAGACTCCAAAGGATATACTGGTTGTTTGTAGACAGGTTTGTAAAAACATTTTGATAATGCGAGCAGCACATCTCATTTCTGTTACCACTCTAGTCTACTGTGCCGATCAATGGGTATCAAGGGTCTCAAGATCAATACTAGCAAAACGAAAAGAACATGCAGTTACAACAAAGAATGGTAAATGACACCTGCCTGGGAGAGCTGTCTGCATCTTTTGCCTTAGTTGGTTTTCAGTTTGGCATGGAGGAGAATATGACTTGAAGCACCACAGTACATCTAGTCTAGGGCAAGAGTATAACTGCAGGCGGGATATAAATGTGTCTAATTAAGATACGCATTATACCAAAGTCCTATACCTTTTTACGTTGGTAACGTATAAAAAGTGGACATTATCAATCTGTCCCGACTGTTTGCATCTGGTCACCCTACCATCTACACAATAGCAAATGCAAGAAGCACTTGAGAAACGCATAATTCCAGATAAATATTTGTTTATTTGTGTAACGTTACTTGGCAAAACATACACAAAGGCAAGAATAGAAGATAATTGAGAACCTTTATTTCTTAATGAGAGAGAGAGAACAGAGACACAGTGCTGCTTATTTTATGCTTAATTTATGTTTAGATATTAGATATTTGATGTTTTAATGTTTAAATATTTTGGTTAAGAGACCCAGTGACAAAATGTTTACACATTCTGTGATGCAATAAAAACTTTTGTTTCAATACAAAACATCTGATTGCAGTATGTTTTAGTACGTTTTAAAGATTTTCAGCATTTTTACTATACCAAGATAATACCGTAAAGCGAGATAAATTTGGCCAGGATAATTGTGGCATGAAATCTTCATATCATCCCATCCCTAGTGTAATTTGACTCAAAATTGAGATAAAAACCTGAAATTATATGTTTAGGATTAGCCCTGATATGGTGCTTTATTTTTTTTTTTAACTCTTTGTAACAGGTATAACATCACGTCAAACGTCATGACAAAGTCTATCAGGCTTAAGTTGTCTTGCTTATCTGCAGATATATACATATACTAACTGCTTAGAACACGATCCAAGCACCTTTCAGAATCTTTATGGTCCACTAGTGAATTTGGCATTCATATGATCTACCAAACAGTACTCATTTCAGTAAAACCTCAATTTCAAATTATTCACATAGCTTGGTTCCACATGTGTTTGGTGGAAGAAAATTGCTGGAATAACGGGCAAAAAAGTGCTAAAAGTTGAAATGTGATTGCAATAAGTGCTGTTTATGTACACAACAGATTCAGAAAATGCAACATTAAGCTGTTACTTTGGAGTTTGACGTGATATTCTGTCACATACAGAGAGATTATTACGTATCAGCTAGTTTAAGATGTGATGTATTAAACAAGCATTTTGTCCTGGATAAGACATCCAGCAGGCTCACGTAGGCTTATTGGTCTTACCTCGCATGTATTCGATTGTACCGTCCAACACCAAGTTCAACAAAGGGTCAAACCCTTTAAGAACACCACTGGCTGTGAGGGAAAACAAAGTGCCTTGGTTAAATCGGGAACCATATAACCTTAATGACTTCTAACGTTACTGTAATAATACAGAAGCAAAGTAAGATAGCATTCAGTTTTCATTTTGATTAATCGTGGAATTACTGACATTATTGTGACAAAATAGTCCTAATATTAATCGATCAATACCAAGACATGTAAATAACCATAATTTACCTAACGTTAATGCTCTAGTTAGCTGGATTAGCTTGTACTGAATGAATTACACACCTTCTCGACCTCCTTGAAACTTCACACGAATTGGTTTGTCGATGTATTTTGACAGGTCGAAGATACTCTCCTTCTTCTTCTTCTCCTTATCCTACAAACGGAGAAAGATACGTTGTTTTGGGAAAGATCACATGCACGTTAGCTAGCAACGAGTTAGCTTTGCTTAGCTAATCCGTTAGCAAATGCGTGGAATATTTCACACATTTAACTTGTGAACAATTGGTTTGTATGTTGTCTTAAATTTGGAGTAAAAACACTCTCAAACAATGTAACGGAGAATGTATTTCTAATTAAAAGAATGGCACCGTTTCAATGGAAACAAAAAGCATACGAACTCACCGCCATGTTCGCAGAATGACACGGAAGTTGAACTTTAACCTGGGAATTCTTCAACCAATCAAATCGTCGACTGCTTGTGACTGAGCAAAAAATCCAAGTGAGGAATAATGATAATACAGAAAAACATCAAGATAAAACCGAGGAACGCATTTAAAATGTTTAGCTGTTTACTATAAAACTACCACGGTTACTTATCATTTATATTTGTCATACATTATCATAAACTCTGATTTACGACCAATATTGATCTCAACATTTCAGTTTGTTGTCTACTGATACATTTCTGACAAACGGGTAAAGGTTTAAAGTAACAAACACTATTGTAAAATAAAAAATACTGAATGTTGAACTAATAACTAATATGTGCCTGACATTCGAAGGTCTCTGTGTTATAATTAGCATCTGTTTTTCAAAGTGACGTCCTTGTTGAGTTAGGGGTAACCAACAGGCAGCCAGGGGGACGTAGACTATTAATATCACTGGTTGGTGTGCTCTGAAGCAGAGAGAGAGAGGACGGGGCACTGAATAGATATCTGTTGGTGTGGCTTTGTGTGTTGTGGTATGGCCTGCAGGGCAGACAAGGAATCGGAAACTCAGAGCTTGAAACCCACAGTTTCCTCTAACGAAACAAACAAACTGGAAGAAGATGAATCTTCTTCACATGAAAAAGAGCTTGAGTGTGAGTATGAGCATGAGCCTGATGTAATACCCGACGCCATGCTCCAGGTAGAAGGAGAGTGTTTCTATGTTAACCGTCAACGACTAGCACTGCAGAGTCCTTACTTCAGGGCTCTCTTCTTTGGCTGTGGCAAGGAGAGCAGCAAAAGGCAGGTTGAGATCAAAGGAGTGGGCCTGGAGCAATTCCGGATCTTGATGGAATACACCCAGACTTCCACTCTACCTCTGGATAGAGAAAACATCCTGGGGATCCTTGAGACAGCAGACTTCCTTCAGCTTGAGCGAGCCAGGCTGCTGTGCTGTAAGTTCCTGGAGAGGGAGCTCCATCTCAGTAACTGTTTGGGGATGATGGCCTACGCCTGGCAGCTGGGTTGCACCCAGCTCTATATGGCAGCAAGATATGTGGTACTCACACACTTCCCTGCCATCGCCTCTGAAGAAGACTTAATGTCCCTGTCTAAGGAGAGTATGGCGGACCTTCTAGCCAGCGACGACCTGTCCATCCCTAAAGATGACCTGGCCCTCGAGGTCATCCTGCGCTGGGCAATCTTTGACCCCAAACGAGATGAACACTTTCTGGAACTTATTGAGCTGGTGAGGCCTGAGTGTCTCTCCTTACCCTATATCACTGAACTTTTGACCCGAATCAAAGGGTCTGACCCAAGAGCCAAGCTCATCTGTAAATTGAATGAACATTTCCCAGCAACTTGGTCTATGGGCAGGTCAGTACTTCGGACCAGGGCCAGAGAGACTATGTTTGTCCTGGGTGGGCCTCATGATCAGGAGAAGCAGGCACTGTACCAGTATTACCCCCTCAGTGGTAGATGGGAGAACTGTGCCCCTCTGCAGAGGAAGAACCTCACGCAGTATTCTGTAGCTGCAGTAGGTAATGTTTTGATTATGAGGATGGTGGTGATGATGAGGAGTAGGAGGTTTAACAATAACTATAATGTAGGTAATAATGTGTATTTGTTGTCTACGTGCAGCATGTACTGTAAATGCAGGGGTTCACCAGTCAATCATCTTTGTCCCAAACATTTATGTCAAGTTTGTTAACTCTGTTTTTGCTCATTCTCAAACATCTAGGAGACAATGTGGTTGTGACAGGTGGCTACTTCCGTGATGTGCTGTGGTTCAGCGTGGACTGGGTCAGGATGTACGAGTGTGGGAACAAACGCTGGGTGGATGGGCCTGCCCTGCAGAAATCCAGGCACAGCCACTGCTCTGTAGGTCTGGATTCGGTGCTGTATGTCCTGGGAGGCAGTATGGATGAAGGGCCTGTGGCTGATGCAGAGAGGCTTGCTGTGGGGTCGGAAGAGGGTTGGAAGGAGGTCAGCCCTATGGTAAGGGCCGTGGAGAGGGCAGCCACTACTACTCTAGGGTCCTGTATATATGTGGCTTGTGGATTGGATGAAAATGGGGAGGTGTTTAGTGGAATTCAGAGGTACCTGGTGAAGGAAGATCAATGGGACATAGTCTCCTACTCTCCATTTCCACGGTCAGTGAAATTTTAAATGAAACCCATAGTTGCTTTTTTTGTGTGACACTGCTGTGCCTGTGGACATTTGCTGAACTTGACAGAAACTTGATAATTAGCATATATTTCAGATTCACAAAACATTTTGGATACAAAAAGCAGTATGGCCTTGGTTGAAAGTAAAATGATTGCACATGTAGTAACCTGCAGATCACATACATGTGTTTTCTATGCCCTATGCCTAGGTATGACCTTGTAGCTACAGAGCTTAATGGTGCCCTCTACCTGTTTGGAGGCCAAGCACTGCGCCTGGATGTAGAGACAGACGAGTGGACTGTTCTAGAAGAGGAATGCCTGGACAGGAAGTTCTTCTGTGGCTGCGCCACAGTTAATGGCCAGCTGTACATGGTCAGTGAGAAGAAGACCAACAAAGCATTCCCTAACATGGTGCTGATGGACCCATACATAGACACCTGCATTGAAATAGATGATGCCATACTCTGCCCTGTGCCCATCAGAGGTTGTGTCACCATGCGACTGGTCATATGATGTGACTGAATTGAAAGAGGTGCCACTGAACTTCCCTTTATTCTACTGTAAATCTCCACTTGCGGTTAGTTCTATTAGAGGTGTCACATTTAGCCTCCAAGACAGCTAATGTAATTGTAAGTTTTTGGCTGAATTGAGCCATTTATAAAACACTTCCAGATTTATCACAGAGCACACACAGGAGTTTAGGTGTGAAGATGAGTAAAACCTTCACAATAATAGAACTTTTACCTTCTTTTATCACTTAGATACCAACATACAGTAATGATTTGTAAGTGTTGTACACCTAGATGAAGTTTGCTGGCAGGTAGTGAAGTGACCTGAATTTTCCTCTTGATGCTCACGGCACTGTGGCTATTGCACCCTGGGAACAACATGTTTTTTGTATGAAGTGTGAATTGTTCCCCCTAAAACTAACAGGTTTTAAATGCACATGTGTGAATACAACAAAAATGTACTGTTATGGCCTTTGAATGAGACAGCGTACAGTATTAAGTTTTTCAATAAAGCAATTTATTGAAAGTGTTGAATTCACCATAGAGAGAGCAAAGCAACATGTGCATAAAATAAAAAATACCAGTCATATGTTATTGTCACAGCAACCATGGCATCTCTCCTGTGAAGACAATTTTTTTGTTATTTTTCTAATAAAAAAGAATAATGCCATAGCGGCCATTAGTGTGAGTAATTCAGTCAATCAGCCCTTTTGGTTCTCTTCCAGTTGACTTTTTTTCAATCCCACTCCCACATGTAGGACTCTAATATAGCCCTGTTCAGAAACAACCCAATTTCTACTCCTTAAAAACACTTATCTAAAAGGGTTGCATGTGAATACCAGGTAAATGTAACAAACTTTTGGTAGTGCATGAGATACTGCATATGTGTGTAATGTGGGATCATCGGAATCATTAATAGTCTAAATGTCCTCTGTGTCATATTGTACCAGAACATAGTCATTTAGTCTCTGAGACATATTATACTGTCAATCAATGTCTGATAGATAAACATGTCATTGTTGACAAATTTCTCTGAGCAAAACAGGAACACAGGTTTCTCTCCTATTCCAAGAATAGTGGCGGAATCATTCATATCAAAATATGGTGTCAACTTTTCTTTGTAAAAGTGATTATATCTTTCCATTTTTAGTAAGACTTTTTTCATCTAAACTCTATATAACTCTACATTTATAGGCAAGTTTGGAATCTAAAATATCCTCACATTTTAATAGTATCCATCAGTGTGGGTACATTTGCAGAGCTCATGTAGGCACTACCTGGCTCTTCAGATCAGCAAAACATTGGAGCAATAACTGATAAGTCCTTGCCCATCTATCTAGTAGTAGAAGTAAAGCTATTCCCACACACAGAGCTAAGTAACAAATGCTCATGACAGAAAAGTGTAAAAATAGCAGCCAAGGCACAAAACAAAGTCTAGTAGCACAGAATTAACCAAAACCTTGCGGAGAAATCATGCCGTGATCCACTCTCTTGTCACAATGACATTCAAAGTAGAAAAAGAAACAAAAATACAAACACACACATAGTAAACCCCTATTTAAGTATCCCTATGTAAGTCTTTTTTTTGCAAAGGCATAACAGGCATAGGGAGCACTAAAGCCTAGTTTATACTTCACGTCTCACGTCTCGTGGCTCTGAGACATGAGACGTGAGCCGGGAAGTATAAACTAGGCTTTATTCTACAGGGATATGGGGGTTTTTGCACTAGGGGGCGCTACTATATCACTAGTCTAAAAAGTGAGCTTTAGCTCTAAGTAACAAAACCTAACAGGAAAATATAACTTTATCCACCAAATTCATCAGTAAGAGATTTCTGAAGTAGCTATTATATATATATATATATATATATATATATAAAGATTACGACAAACTGGTCAAATTAACTGTAAAGATAATTGTTCATAAAAAAATAGGCCACACAGTATCACAGTTTATCAATAGATTACTGACAATCACTTTTCTTCAGTGGACTATGTACAATCATTCATACAATGCATTCTGAGTAAGACGCTAGGGCAGTGAATTAATGTTTATACTTAGTTTTCAGTTTTAGTGTGTTCAGTTTAAAAGATGTCATCCCATATTACCTTTCTATTGATCAAGAAAGGGATAACAAATGATGCAGTATGACAGGGTACTGATAAGTAATTCATTAGCATCCAGTGGCAAAAACACAGTCATAAATATAAAAACTGGGGAAAAAAATACATAGAATTTGATATGAAAGTAACATAAACATAAAGAAAAGGTAATTTATTTTTTGATTAATGTGTTATATTTATTTATTTTACAATTTGCAGTAGCATGGGTGACAGTAATGAAGTATATCTGGGCTGGTATTCATCACTGATCTCCACTGATCAGTGATGAAGAACAGTTCTAGAATCAGCTGTACTTCCAAGCACTCCTATTCTGAGGATAAGCAGGATAACAATCTACCCTGTTCTGAAATCATAAATGGACGGTGTTGGTACTACACAAGCCATAAATATATCTCAAATATCAATAATGATATGATTGTGACACACCTGTGACCTGTTGTCTGCTGAGGCTGGTCAGAGGAAGAGGGGGACAGATTTACTATCTGGCTTTGGGCAGTCTGCTGTTCATACTCCTCTGGTTGGTCAGGTTGTTCAGGACACAGTTGTTAGCCAGTGATGCCAACTTGGAGTTGATTGAACCCTTTCTCTGCTCCCAGCTGCACTCCTCTTCTTCCTCAGATTCGTCCTCTTCCTCCTCATCATCATCACCAACCTCACTCTCCTCATCACTGCGTTCATCTCGCTCGACCTATAGCGAAGGCAATGATTGTATGTATCAAATGACAGGGCTCAACACCTCTCTCCTCAATCTCCATTTACTGAAAGAGAAGATCTGATGCATTGCCTTGGGTTGAATGCCAATATACAAGTATTATAACCTCAAGACTAAGACTGCATTTGCTTAAGTTCCTGCACAATTATATGATTCCCACTCACCTTGCCCAGGAAGACAAACTTGTAGACCATGCGCATGATGAGATAAGCCCAGAAGATGTGCAGTGCCTGCAGCACCAACAGCAGGGCATTGAAGAAGTAGTAGCCAAAGAATGGCTGGAAGTAATCTAGAGACACCACCAGGGTTGTGTGGACCACTCTGGAAATCACAAAGATAAATAATGATGTACTTCCATCACTGAGGAGTTCCATTTGATATATTATCATAATGGCACAATGGCCACATGTCAATTCAGTGTCCAACTACAGCCAATCACTAAACCAGTACCAGTAATGTGATCACATTTCTATTAATATCTCAAGTGTCTCAAGTCCCACCCTCTTTGGCTGTGAGAACAAAAATCATTAAGAGGTTAAAGTGGCAATCTCAAAGACCTCAGAAGATTTTAATTTAAATAAATGTCTGTTAAGTCGCTATCTATCACCGAACACAATGGTGATTGAGCCTATGGCCCACTGATGAAAACCCATTTGTAGTATTATGAGTATTAAGAACCGAGTGTCTGTGGCGACTTCCCCGCCATGTATTCAAATTAGCGTTAGTGATGCATTTTCCCTTTGAAGTGAGGTCCAATTACACACCTGTAATTACTGCATTTCGCCATAGGTGCCACTAAAGACAACAAAACGGGAGCTCTTCGAGATTGCCACTTTAAGCAGCATAATAAGAGCCCATTTTGGAATGCCTTTAAATGTAAGGTTTCAATGTATGGTTAAACTACTTAACATTGACACCCATTACAATTATTTCTTTTTTTACAAATATTTCCATAACAAATATTTCCATTCTATGTCAAATTGTCCATGCTATGTTCTTATAGCGTTCCAATGTACAGGAAGCATTGTGGGAAACATAGCGAACTGTGACAATACCGTCCTCCATTATATTACCTTGACTGTGAAATAACATGTCTGAATCTACCTTTAAAGTACATAGTCCACTACAATGTCTTACCTTCCAGGAAAGACCACCAGCCTAGTGACCAGGAAGACCAGCGAAAAGATGACAAACAGCGTGTCACATGTCTTCCTCCAGCCAGAGTAGTTAAACATCTTTGCAGACTAGTAGGGGAAAAGGACAGCACTTGTTAGTATAGTATTAGTATCAAAGTATCATAGTAGTTCGTATCAGAATGCAGAACAGAAGGCACCAAAGGTTGTTAAAAGGTTACAGCTATTAAAAAACATTTATTCTCACGCAATATTGATGCAACATCCATTCAACTATAATGATAACAACATTAACCATTATCAAAGGTTTATCTTTTATGTGTGAATCATGGTAAAGTATCAATATTTCAAATCAACTCATCACACAGGAACACAGTCCTTGGTGACAAAATGATATCACCTTTGCAGATTGCATCTTCTATTTTTCAGAGATATTGAATGACAACCTTCAGGTAATGACTTATCCCCAATAGCTAAATAAATGTAACTCTTCAATTCCAACCATTGCACACAATTAATAGAATATATTTTCTCATTGCTGCTGAGATTATTCATTATGCCCATCTGGTCAACTGGTCAGTTTAGATAGCTGGGGTTATGGCATAAATCTGGCTGTACTGCATTCAGTAGACTAGAATCACCTATTATTAGCAAATCTATTAGAATTACTCATTTCAGTGGGTGTAAGAAACACGTGTCTGGCTATATGAAGTCAGAAGCAGAACCCGACACCTGGACTATTGTCCCTCCTTCACTGGCATCAAAGGACAGACAGCAGACAGCCACTCCTGACTAGTCACATGACTAGTCCTACATATTTCATCAGCTCAGAGGTGACAATCATTATTTTCAGATGTTATCAGTGAAATGTGACACCGAGGCAAAAAGGGGACAATGGGCCTATTATCCTCTTGGATGGAGTTTACTCAGAGTCTCTTGAGAGGTTAGAATTTTATTTTTACCAGAGACTGTAATACATTGCTGTTTACAATCCCAGTGTGTTCGCTTATATTGGACTCAGGGATACAATGTGTTACAGAGTGTAATGGTGGAAATACTCCAGCAGTGAATACACAATGCCTGTATTCAAGTGAAGTTCACCATGACCTTTTTGT
Organism: Polymixia japonica; assembly: GCA_900302305.1. Classification (NCBI taxonomy): domain Eukaryota; kingdom Metazoa; phylum Chordata; class Actinopteri; order Polymixiiformes; family Polymixiidae; genus Polymixia; species Polymixia japonica. The sequence goes on from OMKK01018062.1 coordinate 32,266, forward strand.
GAAATGATTTTCAGGAGAGTCAACAGAATGAACATGCTGTACCAAGTCATGTGCAGCCTTCTTGGCATTGCATCTCCTTAGACTTTCACTATTGTGTGGCTATCAACACACTTCCATCTTTCAATTCTTTTCTTTTTCATTTTCCTCATCCAGTTATTTCCTCATTCCATTGCCTCCCTCTAAAAAATAATTAAATGAGATGATATGTGAGCGATTCCATCTCATCATTGCAGAAACAGACTGATTCAGATATTCCAGAAATATTATCTTGGCGTGGCTGAAGGGATCAACAAAATAATTTTCTGGTGTTTTACCTCAAGAAGGAAGTCGGAGGAATCGTGCACCAGCATCACCAATGTGCCAACCCTCACATAATTGGCACAGTATGAGAAACCAATGAGGAAAATGGCGGCAATGTGATGGATTATCTGCTCCTTGAAATCCTGGAAAACACGCACACATGCACACACACACACACACACACACAGACAAAGACCACACAGATTTGGAAAGATATTGTATAACCTGGGCTTCAGCAGTTCTCCATCTGCGGTCTTGTAAATCAGTACTGTCCGTTACTGTAAAGATGTATTTTTATACTGTCAAGGTTGATTTGTCGTTGTGTCTGCAACTCAAATTCTCTTGATCAGCATTTTAGAGTTCAGTATGAATCAGTACCTGACGCCAACAATGGATCCATAAATTATGTCTTTATAGCTACTGATTTTTACAGTTAGTTCCTCGTGATTTTGAGAGATCAAGACTAAATGTTTTAGCTAGTCTTACATTTAGATTAGGTTAGTTAAGTTTCTGGGGAAGGAATTGGGATAAAACTGAATGCACAGGCCCCTTTTTATTTCAGTTTTATTATTTTATAGGTGAAATTACATAAACTCTGAACCCACAGAGTGGGTTCATGGTGGGTCATCACCATGAGAAAATGGCCCTCAGCCAGTGTTGAAATGAGAGCATTTACTAGAATACTAAGATGTGATGTAACAGCAAATAATCTAGCGCTTAATCCAGCATTAAGTATAATCGTATAAGAGAGGAAAAACGACTGAGGATTAATGGTGCTGTCATCTGGAGCAAACAACACAAAACCCCAGGTCCAAATCAAGGTTGAGTGATGACATTTGGCTTATCTGCTTTGGACATTGAATTAAAAGTTCAAATCCCAGGCACCAAATAAGAGGAAACATGAGACAAAGATCAGACGTGTTAACTGCTACGTGTGTTAAACAGACTGAGAACAGGCTAGCAGCGCTAGGTACAGGCTGCAGCACTCCTGAAAACAACAGGAAGATGTTCTGCAGTTTAAAGTGGGCATGTGTACATGTTTTCAAGCTAATGCTCACCTTTCTCTTGACATCCACAGAGACAGAAAGTAGCAGCGACCAATAGAAACCCAGTTCCATTATGTAATACCAGTAATGAGCCTCAGTCACGGGCTAGAGGAAGAGAACAAGAGGGATAATATGTTAGATGTTACATAGTACTGTGACTGCTACAGATGTATTTCAATAGCTGCACTTATGTGTATAGAAAAGTGAAAGATAGATGAAGCCTTTTTGATACAATACAAGTTGAAATTCTTTAATATACCAAGTTATATACTGCAGTTGGAAGTACAGGTGACATTTTGGCAAATAAGCGTTTGATCAATTTACAATCGTGCCACAACCAGTAGCTTCGATGTTTATAGTTGAACAAGTGAACACAAGCACCCTCTTAATGTTATTAATAAGAGGGAAGACGAGGTCATTCAAGAGTTAACTGAGTAGAATGGGCTGACAACACCTGTATGCTGAGAAAGATCAGGTGAGCCGAGTTTGGGGGGGGGGGGGG
>OMKK01018067.1:1270-13574 GCA_900302305.1 Polymixia japonica
TCTCAAATGTAATGCCATAAGCTGTGAACCAATGATATCTGGGCCATATTCACAAGTGAGTACACACACAGGACATGCTGCTGCACATATTGGGGGTTAGTTGGGGCGGGTCAACTACTTAACAAACAGCATAAAGTGCTTTGGGGAACCTAAAATAACAGGTGCTTGAATAAATGCAATTGACTTGTGTTTTCATCGTAGGAAGCACAAAAAAGATGAGAGCGCATGAGCTCAGACCCTTACGGGAGCTTTTTCATTGTTGAGCTGCAAAGCAGGCAGTGATAAGCTTTTCCCTTGCGTGTGTGTGTGTGTGTGTGTATATAAAGATTTTGTGTGTCATAGCACCCCACTCGGTCATCAAGGCATCTTGCTAAAAACCTTTTCCACTAAACTAACAGGGCTTCTTCGCTGACGTCTGGCTCACTCACTGCATTGGCCCATTTCTTCCAATTACATTGTTTAAATAAACAGTTTACTGGTTGTCAAATTAAAATAAATTAACATTTTTTGATAAATAAAACATTTACTGATCACATACACTCCTAAGCCATTTGTCCAATTACATTTTTTTGTTCTGTGTTTGTTCTACTTATATTTTGTTTGCTCAGTTACCCTTTCAAAAAGGTTTGTGATATTGGTCAGGTTTTATTTTAAATTTAATTAATTGTTTAGAAATTAAGTTACGTTAGTTCATTATTTGCTTAAGAAAGTTATAGCCTAATTCAAATGACAATTAGTTCTCTACTGGCATGAGCAGATCTGAAGCAGGTGCGAGACACACACACATCAATAAACTTCACATAATGAGGGAAAAGTGGGGCTTTCAGGATTTGATGAGAGATGGGTGTCATCATTGAGGGCCTTTACAAGCTGTTAATTACAAGAATATGCCCTTAATCCTTCCATAGCTGGTCTCAAAAACATTGAACTGATCATTGAAATTATAGCAGTGTTTTGACAGGGAAAATATTAAGTAACTATGATAATTGTACCATTGTACTTAACAAGCATCTGGAATTAAGCACATTCAGTCCAAACGTTGTTTAGAAGTTGCCTTTTAATGATCTTTGAACTTAATTTAACATTACAAATTTCATTACAGAAATATGCATGAAGTCATTAAATTCAGTATAATAAGCCTTGGAACACAATGGCTCACCTTTTTTATGTGGCAAATAAATTGACCCCATTAATTAAATCAATTAATAAAGATGTATCCCACCCTTGGACTCCTTTGTCTTTGCAAAATTGTTTAAAGATGATTTGTGAACATTTTAAAATAAAAAAGAATTAGCAATAAACAGGGACACAAAATGCCTACACTGGATAAGGAAGTTAAAGGAATAGTTCACCCAAAAAAAAAAGTAGTTGTTGACTAAATTTTCATTTTTGGGTGAACTATTCCTTTAAGAATAAATTTTCCTATGCTTTACTATTAGCTAATAGAGGGCCTACTCACAAAGCTCAGGACTCAGCAAGAATGACTAGCTGCAAGAGTATAGCTCTACCAAGCCAGATAAAGTGGGGTGAACACGTTTGTGTACCAGAGATTTAGTGATAGATATTCTCTCTCCTTATCTGGGCCTGTTCTTGTGCAAGCTTTAATACTGCCATTGCCACCATCCCCGTTCCGAACACTTCTCCATAAAGCAGGTCATTTCCTCGCAACACATCTTCAGACAAACAATTAGCTCACGATAGTGTGCCTCTTATCAGACTCTGGTGGGTGACACCTCTCCTGTCTGAGGGGACAGTAATCTACACTGACACACCAAGTACACACACACAACACACACAGATATGCCTAAACACTCCTCTCTCTCAGCATCCACACAACCAATCTGTCGCTCCATTTGAGGCGTGTGTGTGTGTGTGTGTGTGTGTGTGTGTGTGTGTGTGTGGGTGTGTGTGTGCGTATATGTATGTGTGTGCATGCGTGTTCCTCATTCTCTGGGCCATTACGGAGGGTGTTGGCTTAGCGACTGTCACAAACACTTCACAGCCACTCAAGACCCAGAGACCGGGGCACTTTCAACGCTTACTTAAAACCCTGCAAGAAAGAACGTACCCCAGAACATCCCGTAAACTTCCAAAACTCAAAAGAAAACAAAGGGAAGGCGGAGAGTGTGCGATAAGAGGCCAGGCTGTGCCGTGTGAAGGAGAACTGGGGTCAAGTCCTGCTGTAGCTAAAACGGTGCGGACATGCACCAAGCTTAGACCTTTACTGGGCATATTCTTACTAGGTGTGTAGTCTTACTAGGTGTGTGGCTAAAACAACTGTAAGCCTCTAGTTTCCCATAATAACTGATTTGGAAAATATGCTTGAAACAGACACATTGTTCATTGCCACGTCACACCAAGCGGTCAGCTTCTGTGTACATGTGCGAATAAAGGGGAAAGAGCGTGTCTTTTTTTTCCCCCCGCGGCCTGTGGATGTTTATAAAGGTACTGATTAAGGACTTTGTTCTGTTTAGATCTCACAGGATGTATGTGAAGCTTGCATGTTTCGGTGACAGGCCCTACATGAAAGGCGATACTCCGTGGCCTTTGCAACATTGTGGGTTATTTGTCAAGTCGCCGAGCTGACAAAATCCTCTAATGATTTTCCAGGACTGACTGCAAAAAAAAAAAAGAATGTCTAAATTACATATCTTTCCAGTGTTTCCTGGAAACAGCTTTGAGGGTAAAAATTGGCCCAGTCATAACAGCCTCTCTCCAGAGCACACATTTCAACATGCAAGGTTGTAGTAAATATTGAACATTGAAGGAAACACTTATTTTATATGATAATTAAGTATGATTATGTCTTTGCTCTGTTTATTAAAATTTTCTGTATTTATTATTTCATCTCTCTGGCAAACATATAACCCCTGAATGACAGAGGTCATGTTTACCCAAATGTTCCCCCATAATATCCCAGCATATTAAAAGGCCTCCATCTTGTGGCCACATCCGATTCCTCGGTGACAGGAGGAGGACAGCTGTGGCACTGAAACAGTGGCCTGACTCCGGCACTTATGTGGGAATGAATGAATTTATTATGATGTATGTGTGTGTGTGACACTCATTCTAGTTAAATGACAACAAACGTGCATGTCTGTGTGTATGTATGTATGTATGCATGTATGTATGTGTGTGTGTGTGTCTGTTCCCTGCTAAGTCTCTGTTGAACCTTGCAGCTAATACATTACCAGAGAGTTTTATTAAGCCCTAGAAAAATAGATATGATTCATATCAACTAACGGACATTGTAAAGAGCATAGCATTTAAAAAGCTGAGTGAGAAGAAAATAGTGGAATGGGCTGGAAGGGCCTGGACTGCCAAACCACAAATCATAGAAATTCATCTATCCTTCCATTATCCTTGCTTATTTTGATCTACTGTATATTTTACAGAGGCTATATTGTAATTCATTTTAACCACTTTGTAGCCTAGGAAATTAGTAAAGCCTTGTTTCCTTGTTGTTAAGGGCTAGATTTTTGCATTATGCATCAAATACTACTGACCATACCCTGGTCAATGATGGCACCTAGTGGACATAGAGGTGCACTGTAAAACATTTCAGACCAAAAACAGAAAAGATGGGCTAAGCTGTGCACAATGTTCAGCATAGCATTGCTAAATGAGTTGTACTGACATCTGCACTAGTTCTATGGCTCCCGTGAGCTGCTTCTGATGGATTTTACAGAGAAAAAAGCCTGAGAAATTACTATGTACTAAATTACAATGACTATTGTGTGTGATGGAATTTGTCTTTTCCTACAGTGTGAAAAAATAATTGACACCCTTGATAAAGACAGCTGCATAAAATAATTATCAGTAATAACTTCCGAAAATATGTAAAAAACAATTATACTGTTTAGAGGTTTGTTTTCACTGTGAGATAACTTTTGTTCAAAACAAAAAAAGGCTCATCTTTTGATGTCAAGGTCACACCTTTTGTTGCAAAACTAATTTATATCTTCCATAATCTGTTGTGTGAATTTGACTTGGATTGTAAAAATAAGTAAATAAATAAATAAAATAAAAATGCTGCTACAATTCGAAGGGGCTCTGTAATTTAATTAATAATTTAAAGAGCCTGAAACTGCTACTGAGGTTGATAGTGACCAAGTGACAATTTTACTAATACAATTCCCTCAGATGCTCCAATATGGATGTATGGATATATGGATGTATGGATATATGGATGTATGGATATACATTCCAGCAGCAGGTGGGGGTTTTTCACCCTGGCCGTCTCCTCTGCAGTCATCCTCTTATATCTCATACTGTTTACATTGTTTCCTCTTATCATGTCTAATGCTGTGTGCCATGTCTCCTTCTGTGCTTGGATGAATGAATGTCTCTACTGTGACTATGAGTGGGTTCTCTTTCTTCCTCTCTAGGGAGGTGTGCCTGTGTGCTGTGACATTAAGACGACTGTTGGGGTGATGAATGGGACTGTACTGGCTTGGCTGCGCTGACGTCCTGGAAATTGTTATGATGTTGGTCAGCCGGACACTCTCACTTCCTTAGTCTTTTATTACTGCCCCATTAGTCAAATTACATATTTGTTATCATTCCATTTACAATCTGTAACTTGATTGAAATCTGCCCACTCGGCACCTGACCATCCTGGAAGGGGATCCCTCCATTGCATGCCTTCCCAAGATTTCTTAAATTTTTTTCTTAACTAAGGTTTTTTCGTTTAATTCTTTGTGATCATGGGCTTGTAAAGCCCTTTGAGACTGTAGTGTGATTAAGGGCTATATAAGTAAACTTGACATGAAGAAAATAATCGTCAATCAACCACTTGGTAGTATTGTAAACATTGATCATTAACACTGTTTTACAGGCCCATGAAGCGTTTCACTCACAGATATGCTCCAGATCTGCATCCCATCAGCATAGCCAATCATGAGACAGAGGGGAGGGTCAGTGGTACCACTGTGCATCTCCATGAACTCTGGGTTCCGGGCCGTATCTATACAAACAGGGAGGTGAAGACAGAAAGGGAGAGTTCAATCAGAGGACTATAACCAACAACCTGGACCGCTGGCCATCAGATATCGTCTGTTGATTCCTTGATTGATTACCACTAATTCAATGATACAATGTGGTACATAATTACCTGCAGATGTTTTTATTAGGGAAAACATAGTTGAATGTTGTATCTGTTTAAATCACTTATAATGGGGATCTACATACAACCTAGCAAGCATCACCAAGAGCATGGATTAGCAATCTGAATTGTGTATTACTGACAATAAATTAGCACAATTATGTTGGTTTCCGTCCACAGGAATCTGTTTTAAACAGAGCAAAAATAAAACATGATACCAAATTCACCATTTCCACCATCCACCACTGAGTTAGCAAGCTATTAGGATTCACACGTAATATAGTGTTTGTGCTTTTTTTTGATAATTTATCAGCTGGGAAATAATTTAAAACTGACACCAAAATTTTCTGATTGAGCCACTCAATCTGTGACATTTTGAATGCACCAACACAACGTGAGTGAGGTGTCCCTGCAGCCTTGGGGATGAAGTATAATTTCAATACTCTTTACCTCCTCTATACCTCAGCCTAGCTGCTCAATAATCACGCTGGCCAGCTCTAAAGTTGTTACACAGGGACTATTCAACACGTTATTTGACGCTCATAGACTTACCATTGATGTCAGCTTTTTCAAATCGGACCCAAATGATTTTCTCTTTTTCATCAGTTGGAGGAGCCCCAGTGTAAGCCTTATATTAGAGTGACAGAAAAGACAGCGGGTGATAAGAACATGCATTCATAAGAACATGCATTATCCCATGAATTGGTCATTATCAGACGCAAAACAGTTTTTTGTCTTCAGGACACAGTGGCCGGTAAATCCAAACATTTATCAACCACATTGATTATTTTACCTTTATTTGGCTGGCTTTTATATATTTCCCACCCTGGTCATAATGAAAGCTGCTATCCTTCAGTCACACACCACCAATATACCAAATACTAAAACTAAAAAATACTGGTTATAAGTTAACAGAGAAAAGTTACCTGGGGGACCACATCTTGCAAAAATGTCACCACACTTTCCATGTAAGACTGCTCCCTGAGATACCAAAAGGAAACATGTTATCACTAGTTATGCATTCATTAAAAAGAGATATTTTGCTGACGCTGGATTCATCATTGAACAGTCATTTTGCTGGTGTTATCTAAATTTGATCTAAACATAATTTTTACAAGTACGTGTCCAGTATATCAGCCTCAGCATGTAGCACAGTACTGTGTATGTGTGTAGCTATGATTCACTTGTTGATGTTTGATCTTGATGTTTCCCAGAATGCAGTGCCAAATAATATTGTAAATATTGGGACTGTGATGTATTTTTTTTTTATTCTTTTGGTTCTGTACTCAAAAATATGGATTTGAAATCAAACAATGACTATTTTGTGAAAGCACAGATTCTCATTTCTTTTGTTCACAGTATTATTTTAATTTGTAATCATTTTTTGACAAGAATTCAAAGCTACAAGCTCAAAAGCATTCCCTTTTTGATGTGATCACTAAAATAAGTTAGCAAACAAGACTGTGTGTTTTTGAACTGGATTCTTGCTTGTGCTGACCAGAGGATGACCAGATTTTAATTCCCGGGACCAGAATAATATCCAACTCCTGTTTAGCAAAATGAGTGACACCCAAAGTTGAGTAGTGTGTAGCATGATCATGTAAATAAACCTTGCATCTATCAGATTCTTTAGGAATTATATTCATTAGGTTCTTCTGATAAATTAATAAATACTTTTTTTTTTCAACTGTCTGGGTTGACAGAGGAGCCATGAAGACTTTCATATATCGATCCTGTGTTGTAAAGGAGGGAGCTAAACAAATTCATGACACAAATGACCTCAAGTTTTCCCATGGAATATATGAAAAAAATCAGATAATTAATCACAAGGTTTATGGGAGAGACATGAACAATTGAGTGTAATTTACACTGGTATGTAGCAAACAATCACTAACTGACAAAAACAGAATTATCAATGACTGAGTAATCTAACCAACAGCCAATAACATATCACATGATGGCTATTGACTTTCTGCAGATGACTCATACAAGAGGATGGAAATGTAGATCTTCACTGTCTTGGAGTGATTAACTAAAATCAGAATAACTTCACATTATCAGGGGTTACTTTTTACAATAAAAACTGTTTCTCCTTACGTGGCAGCTTGTGCTCGCACCACAACCCCTCCAGCACAGCGACTTTGTCTGCGTGGAGAGTCAGATGCCATTTTGTCTCCTGATTGTTATCCTGCAAAAGGTAGAAAAAGATATGACATGTGCATTTCGAGTGAATGTTTCCATAAGAAAAGGCTTTCATTGACAAAACTGAAGATTACAGACTAATTTAATTGTACTTTAGCTTGGACTGACAAATGTAAGACTCACTCAATCAATGACCAAAGACTAAGCCTCTAAACGTAAGTACAAGCAATGGATCAAATCGAAAGACCTCCCCAATATTGGCCAATACCTACAATTTTGTACTCAATCAATCAATTTTGAATCAATATAACCTCCAATGTGGGACTTAGTGACAATCACTACCCAGGAGCTAAATGTAAGCATCATCTTATTAAGAGAAACCTTCCACAATAAAGGACACCTCCCATAATAACCAAAGACAGTTTTATTCACAGATATGTTGAATATTGTTAATTTTCCTTCCCAATTTTTCATTTGAGTAGAACCAAATTAGTATGTATCTGCAGGAGCATAACCCTGATAAGTTATTGACATTATGCACAAACTGTGACAATTTCAAGACCTATCTGGAAGCCCAGCGAATTCCAATTGCCAAAGTGTCCAACTGAACAACACATACATCTCTATTGGTTACACAGTAGAATAAACTTCACAACCACACGACTAATTGTTGAGTGGTGGTGAAAACAAGGCTACAGCAAAACAAGTTAGCAAGCAATGTCTGTGTGTTATGCTAGTGCAGCTAAATAAATATGCTCACACTAGTCAGCTAGCTAAACACTCATGCAAAGATGTCACCAACAGAAAAGACAAGTATATGTAAGCTACATGTTTTAAGAACTAGCGTTAGACTAGACTAGTTGTTAGTATGTTTCTCTTGCAAACTAGGCTGAAATGCTTAGCTACGTTAGCGTCAGGTACATACCCTAAACACTTATTCTGCTAGCTTGCACAATTGCTGCCAGCCTGCACCCATTATTGCTAATGTTTCTGACAACTGTCAGTCAAAACAATATAGTTTTCTGGCTAATGTTCGCTACGTAACGTTAGCTGAACTGATAAAAGTAACTGGATGAAGAACTAGCATGTAAACTAGCTTAACCATCTAGCTAGCATTAGCTGGCCAAACACCTTGTAGTCATAACGTTGACAGTTACAAAAATAAATAAAAAATTGGTTGCGTATAGAACAGTCCGTGGAAAATAATCTTTAAGTAGCAATATACGAACCAATGTCTTGTGTGTTGATAGTCACTTAGCTGATGGACTTGTTTAGTAGAGAGAGGCAGGTCTACAAAAACATCAAAACAGTCTGGAAGGTTTGCGGAACTGTTTTGTTTAATTGGAGCCCAATCAGAACACATACGTTCACGTACAACCAATCAGCGTACGGGAGAGGCGGGTGTTAAACTGTCAGACACAGAACACACGGTGCTTTCAGAAATTACTTTTGGTAAGAATAAACTTTATTTCCTTTATTTATTTACACCTTTGTATTTTTATAGTAGTATTCCTGCTGTGAAATTAAAGGCTGTCGTTACCGTAGTCAAACAATAAACCTTGAAATCAAACCCATTTTTTTACAGTGTAATCTCGCGAGATTATGCTGCGTGTGACGTGCGAGTGTTCATGACCATACTCTACATAATTCTATGCATGCATGAATGCGTAAAGAAAACGCAGAATTAATACATGAATGCATGGGTTAATAAATATTTAAAGAAAGAAATGTTTTCTTGTTTAAAATTTCTTCATTCATTCTTTTTTGCATTAATACACGTTATTTTAATATAATTTCCACACATTTTGATTTTAATTTCTTCCAGAAAATGCTGAGCCTTTGTCAATCAACTATTCAGTTCAGGTCGTCCTTTGTTTATTGACAGAAAAATATATGTAAACGATGTAAACCGGACTCAGTGTATGAGTCTTTATTTGTCAAAAGACATGCAGGGAGCGGCCAGGCATGCACACACACACAGATATGGTGGCCGGAGAAATGTGGTCTCTGCATTTGACCCATCCTGGTCGGCCTTTCCTCCAGGGGACAGCCAGGAGCAGTGGGCGGCCTTGTCTACAGCACCCGGGGACCAGTTCCACTTGTTTCACTAGTTCCAAGTCTTTGTCAGGGACAGGACAGGATGATGTTCCATGTTCTGCATGTTTTTAGTTGGGGTCCATGTTGGAGGAGACCCCATGTGAGCACGGGGAGAACATGCAAACTCCACACAGAAAGGCAGGGAGATAACCCACCTGAGCACGGTGCCAACAGCAACCCAGGACCTTATTGCTGTGAGGCAGTAGTGCAAGCACTGCGCCACTGTGACACAATCAAGTATATCAAGTATATATCAAGTATAGCAATATAGCTATACAAATATTTTGTACATATTATAAATATTTATAGATAAATAAATATTTGTGTAATTATAGTCTTCTTAATATGAATGTGAGTTCTATGTTTTTCTTTTTCTTTTCCAAGGGAAATTATAGTTTATTTATATAAATTCATCAATATGTTCAAAAAAGCTTCTGCTTCTGTACACATTTTAGAGTGGCAACATTTTTTTACAATCAGTCAAAAACTGGGGAAGACTGGGATCTTCCCACTTACATTTGTATATCGTTAGCCTCATAGCATAATAGCCTAAGTCATATTTGAACGTTTTCGGAAAACAAGAAAAAAACACATTTTTCAGCAAGCAAATAAGTATTTTTTATTGATATCACAATTTGGCCAAAAAATGACTTAGGCAATTATGCTATGAGGCTAACGATATGTAGTATTTTCCCAGAAAAAATAATAAATAAACATAATAAAATAATGTATAGACTTGTCTGTATTTAGATTTTCATAAATACATATGTCTTTCAATTCAAACTGGATCTGTGAGTTGAGATAATTTTGTAACCAGTGGGACCAGAAATCAACTGAGCATTCAATAAACACATGTTGCAGGGTTTCAGTATGAGCGCTGCAGAATGCTAGCCTGGTAGCCAGACGAATCTGTGAGCTCATGTTTTATTTGCTCTGGCAGATTGGTCTGGTGATGTCAGGCTAGCAGAATGCAGTTTGTTGTCTCCTCAGTACACAACTCTGCAGTGTGTTTCTCCATGTGTGCAAATCTAAGAACCCGTGCCCATATTCTCAGTACCTTGGTCAAACTGCACTATTGATCCATTATTATAATGGGTTCAAAATCTGGATACTCATTTACCTCTTCTATTGTATTTGGTCTCCATTTTGTCAGTTGGTTTTGTGTTTGCAGATTTTAACTGCTGCTTGCACCCCAACAGAGGGTTATTGGTCAGAGTCCCTGAACTTACTCCCAGAAAAAACCTTGCTTAGGACAAAATTGAAGAAATCTTGGGAAGGCATGCAATGGAGGAATCCCCTACCAGGATGGTCAGGTGTGCAATTGGTGCCAAGTTTGGAATCAAGTTTCAAACAGAATGATAGAAATTACATAATTCTTTTGACTATTCGACCGCAGCCTATCACTCCCAGAGTAAACCAACTGGGGTGACTGTGATTAGAGAAATAGCTAGTGCTAACTAGGGAGACTAGCTTCACTTGCACTGCACTTGCCAAAGCAAGTTGACACCAACCAGATAACCTTTATGTATCTGTGATCATCTGAAATTAATCTGGCTACCCCTTTCTGGCAGTACCTTAGAAAGACAATGGCCAACTCAGCAGTCAAGCCATTTTAATGTGTCAAATTGTGCTAAACTATGTCAAACTATGTTACACTGGTGTTGTCTCACTGTGCTCCTAACTGAACCCCACAAGCTATCATAATTTGAAGAGATTGTCATTCTCGAGTTAAATGGGAGTGACTGGATGGTACGGCCAGCCAGTGTTAACTAGGTGACTAACCTAGCTCTAAGGGTAGGCTAAATTACTCATGAACTAGACAAAAGTTAGAGCTGACCGAATGAGAATAAATTGGTCTTAAGTTTAGATTTGAAGATATCTATAGAATTTGCCTCCCTAATAACAGGAGGCAGACCATTCAAAAGAAAAGGAGTGTGGTGTGAAAAAGCCCTTCACCCTGCTGATTTCTTTTTAACTCTTGGAACAGATAAAAGTCCAGTGACTAGACATTGAAGGGCGTGGGATGGGATGTATGGAATTACTAAGTCTGATAAGTAACAGGTCACAAGCCTGTGTACAATTTTATATGTTGGTAACAACCTTAAAATCAGGTCTAACATGAATTGGGAGCCAATGTAGAGATCTCAAAACAGGCGTTATATGGTCAAGTTTTCTAGTTTTAGTCAAGATTCTTGCAGCAGCATTCTGAATGAGTTTTTTTATACCAGTAATTGGAAGACCAGAAAATAGAACATTACAATAATCAAGTCAAGATGACACAAATGTGGACTAGGGTCTCTGCATCTGCTATAGATAAGATGGGTTGAATTTTGGCAATATTACAAAGATCAAAAAATGATCACATTTTTTAAACAGATGCCTTTGACTAGCTGGTCCAATAACCAGCATCTCTGTTTTGTCTGAATTTAAATACAGAACATTTTAGGACACAAGTTTGACCTACGGATACTATATGCACATTAACTACTATGCCTTTGATCTACCTTTACTGTACTACTGTACTGTACTATGCATATGATCTACCGTTTATTAAGATTGCTGATATTGATTTACTATGCATATAATCCACCACTAATATTAAGATTAATATGATTAAGATTGATCTACCATATACGTTATACCTATCATTTCTCTCATGATTTGCACACTGCTCCTTTTCATGTAATTTCTCTTGCTTATACTTTTAATAACTTGATCACATTATTTCAAGGAGCCTGTTAGAATGTTAGTTTCTAATACGCTGATTTTATTGTTTTATTGATGTTGTGTAACTTGATCACATTATTTCAAGGAGCCTGCTAGAATGTTAGATTCTAATACGTTTGATTTTATTGTTTTTATTGATGTTGTTTACTATCATGTTGTATGTAAACTCCACTGTTGTGAAGCGCTTTTAGCTACAATCCTTGTATGAAAGGCGCTATATAAATAAAGTTTATT